>JAQGBT010002520.1:0-23653 GCA_034698585.1 Disparrhopalites patrizii | reverse complement strand
AATATTAAATAAATATTAAATAAATATTAAATAAATAAATAAATAAATACATATTATAGAAACACAGAGAGAGAAAATGATGAGTGGCAGATTGAAAGGTGGAGAGAAAAAATTCAACAAGAGAGAAATTACAAAGAGAGAGAGAGGAAATTCAAAAACAGAGGCAATACAAAGGGAGGAAAAAGAAAAAATACAACGAGAGAGGCAATACAACGGGATAAAAGGAGAAAAAATACAGAGAGAGACAGAGAACAACAAGAAAGACAGGGATATCCAGAGAAAAAATACAAGTAGAAAGAGAGAGAAATACAGAGAAAAAATACAAGGAAAAAGAGCGGGAAATACAGAGAAAGGGGGGAAGAGACAGAAATCTTACACAGAGAAGAAGAGAGAGAGAGAAAAAAATAAAGAGAAGAGAGAATAAACAGAAAGAGTAGAACACAGAGAGAGAGAATAAACAGAAAGAGACGAATTGAGAGAGAGCGAATAATTAGAAAGAGAAGAACAGATAGAGAGAGAATAAATGGAAAGAGAAGAACAGATAGAGAGAATAAATGGAAAGAGAAGAACAGAGAGAGAGAGAGAGAGAATAAAAAGAGAGAAGAACAGATGGAGAGAGAATAAATAGAGAAAAGAACAGATAGAGAGAGAATAAATAGAGAGAAGAAAACACTGAGAGGAAACACAAAGACAAGATAGAAAAAAATACAACATGAAAGAGAGAGAATAAATGCTAAGAGAAGAACACACAGAGTGAAACAAATAAAAGAGAAAACGAGAAAAAATAAGGAAGAGAGAGACAAAATAGAAAGAAAGAGAGAAAAATAAATACACAGAGAGAAAGGGAGGAAGAGAGAGAAAAATAAGTACAAAATAATAGACGAGAGAGAAACACGAGATAGAAGGAGAAGAGAGAGAAACAAATACAAAGAGGAAGAAAAAAGTAGAGGGAGAGAAAGAAATCAAATGCAAACAGAAAAAAGGGAGAAAAATGTTACGAGAAAAAACACGGAGACAAAGACAAGGAGGAAGATAGAGAAGAACACAAAGAGACAAAGACAAGGAGGATGAGGGAGACAAAAATAAAGAGACAAAGACAAGCAGCAAAAGAGAGAAAAACACAACGAGAGCTAGAGAGAAGTTGTAAGAGAGACAAATACGTACAGTATGAGAGGGTAATATCGGGAGAGAGATAAACAAAATCCAAAGAGAAAAACAAAAGGATAGAGAGAGAAAGAAGGAAAATACAGAGAACAGAGAGACATAAATACAAGGAGACCGAGGAATAGTAAAGCCAAAAATGGGGAGACTAAATTATAGTTAGATACAGAGAGAAAAACAAGGAAACCAACAATAGAAATGGATAGACCGGGTAAAAATTGTAGGATGCAGAACTAACATAATACAAGGCCTCTCTCTTATTACAAAATAATTTTTAAAAACACAAAAGTGCTCTCCAAGCTCTGAATCGAAGATGTTCAGCAGAGGATAAAAATGGCCGAGAACGGTAAAAACTAATATGTATTTTTCCTCCAAAATACACTTGAGCTGAAGAAAGGTAAACAGTTTTTTGGGGAAATAATTACGAGTATAGGAAATAAGTTGGGAAGAAAGGGAGTTGGGGAAAAAAAGCAATTATTTACTTCACACTCTCTCCCCTCATCCCTTTCAATGTCCTTCCCACTCATTCCATACAGCAAAAGGTACAAAGGGGACAGGTAAAGGAAGAGAGGGCGGAGTATTTTGTCCATAAATATATATCCTTTTATTATTATTTTTCCCTCATAAAAAAAAGCTCCATCCCTTTGAATAACCTGATTACACACCTCGTTGGAGAAAAGGATATGTGTCCGACGGAGGGCAAAAAGGAGGGGAAAGAATGACTCTCACAATTAAATGAGCAACAACCACAGTTTTATGAGCACTTCAAAAATCACTATATGCCATAACACGGCTTTATGACCAGTCAGACTCTACAATGGTATACAATAAGCCCATAACATCAAAAACAACACCATGTGTAACCACCAAAGATTATAGGCAGGAAGAGTTTTCTACCTGGAGAAACAAATTCCGGTAATAAATTGGATTTTTTTTATTTCATTTTGAGCTTCTTTCACTTTTTCCATGAATTACAGGCTTCCAACACGAAATGAAATGGGACATGGACTGTGTGAGTATTTGCACAATGAAAGTGGTGGGTGGAAAGTGATGGATGTCGGTCTTTTCCGGATTACATATGTACTGCAAAGGAGTCTCTCCATAAGAAGTCTCTTTATAACAACATTTCTATATAAAAACATTATTTTTTCCGCCATTCGTACATTGAAAGTACATATTTTATGTTCTATATACAAACATTTCCCTTTAGCAATGTTTGTTTCCTTTCCTTCAATGTTGCTATAGAGAGACTCAACTGTACTGTGAATGATTTATGTCACAATATTCAGTTGAGAATTAATACTTACATATCGAGGGTTAATATTAGTTCAATAATTTGATCATCTCCACGCACCCTTAAAGCACAAATGGATCATCTTCATTCCTCCCTATAATGTACGCATTGGACAAATCTACAATTTCAACAATTAACTTTTCCAATAGTTCAACGTTCTTTCTACAATGGAGTCTCTCTGTAGCCAGTCTCTTTATAACAACATTTCTGTATAACAATATTATTTTTTCCGCTCTTCGTACCTGTAAGTTACATATTTAATGTTGTATATTACAACATTTCCCAGTAACAATGTTATTTTTTTCCTGCACTTCAGTGTTGTTGTAGAGAGATTCCACTGCATAGCGGCCCCAAAAAATTTTCCTCTCAAAAACACTGTCCAATATCTAACATTTAATATCGCTTTCTACATAACCGTTTTACTTTGTAACAGAGAAAATTGGCCGATTTATAATGTATACCGTTACATCGAATCTCACTACATCAGGAACCTGGGATCCCCCGAGAGTTTTATAATGTAAACAGCTCCTTCTATAACATCACTTGCTATGACAGCAGTTTGCTATAACAACAGGATTTTTCCTTCCCTAGACCGCATTTATCTCAATATAACAGCATTTTCTTTCTATAACAGCATTCAGCCACCATCAAGAATCGCTTTAACATAAACGTTTTCTCTATAGCAGCACTTGAACTTTTCAATAACAAACTTATTCCTTTTTCTACGAAAACTTAACATTTTCAGTAAAATTGCGTAAGTATGGATACTGATAGTTATATTTTTGTAAACTATTAAGCTATGTATTACCTGGAATTTGTCTTGATTAATTAATATTATTATTTTGTTAGCCAATTTTCTATAACAACACAATCTCATGTGCAAAGAGAGCTGTTTTATAATGAAGTTGAATATTGACGCAAAATCAGAATTGAGCATTATTTTCATTGGTTTTTGAACATACAATTTGCGCCGAAAAAGTGACTACATGATCATTCTTGCTAATTCTAAATTCTAAATACGATGTTTTTAAATGGAACCGAAATAAACTTGTAATAAAACTACTTTTTTGTTTCCTTTTTATTCTTTTAGAGTTTGTTTCTTTTAAGACATTTTGTTTAGATTTTTCAAGGAGTTGCAAAATAAACCTCAAGAGTGTGGAGTGGACGCATGGCGGCGGAAATCAAAGATGGGGTTATTTCACTGTAAACAGACCCAAAATGAGGAAAAGTGCAGAAAAATAAGACCCGGCTTTCACTCATTCGATCCCATTTAAAAGCTCTCCAGGTCTTTCTCCATAAGAGAATGCCATTCTTTCTCACTGCCAGCCATTATTCCGACAAATCTTAATTCGCCTTTGCTCCAACGAGTATCCTCATACGCCTATCCCATTTTGTACAGTGTCGCATGCACACTTAGCCCGGATAAAAGCCAAGCTTAGGAGGAAAGTCGTGAAGAATATGGGAGAAATGCAAGTACCAGAATCCCTCACATTATTACATGGGAATCGAAGGGAATTTCTGTACGTTCTACTTTTGATGCGTGCCCCCTTTCTATCTGTAAATGCGACATTTCCTCCTCCTTTCCTCTCTTATACTGCCTCTCTACAGTTTTCTTTCTTCTCATTCCTGGGTAATTTCTTCGCCACAACCAAATTACTCAGGCCGTTCTTTTTTGTTCTTTACATTTTCGCGTGTATCACTCCTTTGTCTATTCTTTTTGCCGCTTCCACTCTTTCCTATTCTTTTCTGTATTTTACCCCGTTTCTCTGCATTTGACTTTTTTTTGCTTTGACCCTTCATCCTTCTTCATTTGACTAGCATTTCCTCTTCTTAAAACTCCTTTCGTGGGCATTCCTACTCTTCTTTTCCGTTTACTCTTTTCTCTTCATTTTCATGGTTCCATTCTTCATCGCTTTTGTCTCTTGCTTTTGTTTCTTGCTTTCATTGCTCTCCGTTTAAGATTTTTCATTTTCCTTTCTCCTTCCAGGCTTCTCTTTCGTCTAATTTTCCTTCTCTTTTATCTGCTTTTCATCTCTCTCTTTTATCTCTATCTTTCTCTCTCTTTCATCTCTATTTCTTTCCTCTATTTAATCTCGTTTTCTTCTCTCTCTCTCTCTTTTACCTTTATTTTTTCTCTCTCCACTCTTTTCACACTCTTCTTTCTTTTTTCGCTCTCTCTTTAATCTTCGTTTTTGTCTCCTCTTTTTTTGACTGTTCTCTATATTTTTTCTGTTTCTTTACTCATTTATGCTCTCTTTTTCATGTCTTTTTGTTCATTTTGCTATTTTCTTTCCTTTTTATTTTGTCTCTCTTCTTCTCTGTTGTCTCCCTTATTGCTTTTCTCTCTCTTCTTCCATTGTATCTCCCTTATTGCTTTTCTCTCTCAGCTTCCCTTTTATCTCCCGTTTCTCTTATCTCTCTCGTCTTGATTTTTTTCTTCCGTTCCTCACGTCATCTCCCTCCCTTTCCTCTCCTTTCTCCCTTTTCTCTCGTTTCTATCTCTCGACTTCTCGTTTTGCTCCCATTATTCTTTTGTTTTTACTTGCAATTCTTTGCACCCACTATATTTCTATATTGTTTTCTATATTTTCCCATTTTCGCTGTTTTGTCCCCTTTCTACCTTCCTCGATTTTAACGCGATTTTTTAGCTTTCCCTCTCTTTTTCTTGTGTGTATGTCCTTATTGTTTCCCTAGCTGTCTCTCTCTATCTTTGCCTTTGTCTTGTACAGCTCTCCTTTATTTATTTCTCTGCGAACCAATGCAAATTCTTATTTTTTTCTCTCTCCATCACTGATCTATTTCTTTTTCCCGTACTCTCTTCTATATCTCTGTCTTCCTTTCTAAAACTACAATACTATAAAGCTTCCAAGTGTAAGCACATGCACCCGACGTGTACAAGGGCGCATAAAAAAATCCAGTTTCCTCCTCCCCAAGAGAAAATAAAGAGGGAGATGCCGGGAGAAAGCACGAGGGTGGGAGGGAAGGAAAGGAGCTCAAGTCATTGCACATATACTTACTCTCTGTCGTTATGAATGAGATGGCGTCATAAATGAGTTTTTTCCAGCCTACTGAGCTTCCTCAACCCTTTCTCTCCCAGGGTCGCCTCCCCATCCTCTCTTCCTCCTCATTCTCCTCCATCTCCTCCTCCCATGTTCTACCAGCATGGCTCCATGCTTTTACTGTCCTTAAAAAAAGCGTACACGCATTATCCCATTCTCTCTCTCTCTCTCTCTTTTTGAGCATCTCCCATAAAGTTTTTTTCTTCCCCTCTTCTTTTCTCCCTCAGAATTTTCGACATCATCACCATCATCATCAAGCGAGACGAGGGAAACGGGATTTTTTGCCATGTCTTTACCGCAAAAATAAAAAGGGGAACACTCAAACGATACACACGTACGAGTAAATTGTGGATGTTAAAGAAATGTATGAAGCGTCCCAGAAAAAAATTGCCAAAAAATTTTCTTTAACATGAATTCTTTTGTTGTAGATCCAAAAAAAAATAACAACTTGAAACGACATAAGAAAGAAAGGAAAATGAAGGGGATGTTTTTTTTGTTCCAAATAATAAAATACTATTGTGAAGAAATGTACAATAAACGGAGTAATGCCGATCGTAATAAGAAAACACATTGCAAAAAGGGGATGAAGTGTGTCGTTGGAGACCAAAGGGGGAGATTTTGGGCACTTTCCTTTTTTCTGATTGTCCTTGATGATGTTGTTTGTTCCACTGTTCGGGGATTCCTTTGGATAAGATTCGGGATAGGAAATCTCGGGTTTTTTTTGCCCATTTTCCATTCTTTTTGTCAATTTAACCCTCTCCCTCTAAAAAAAACTATCTCTTTTCTCATCGGTAAGTCGAGAGTCCTTTGAATATTTCTTCATATGTAATGTACGACTGGGGACAGGTTTATTTAACTCACCTGTCAAGATTATGTTTATCACTCCCACTTTCCACTTCCACGGAATAAACCAAGTAGAAAGATATTTTTCATCCACAATCCTACATATGTATACATATTTTTTTCTTAAATATTTTTGACACGAAATGATGAGTAAAAAAAACGTTATGAGTGACAGAAATGGTGGTAGGATTTTTTCACCCCTTTCAATCTTCCAGTTTAACCCCACCATCAGGATACGTGGCAGGCCCGGTGCTTTTAAATGCTTTGCCGAGAGACAGAGACACGGGAAAAGACACAGAGAGAGAGGGGGCCGGTGAGTGATGAAGAGAAAAAGAGAAACAATTGAGAGAGTTGGTGAGAGGTTGTCAAAGAGAAACAGAGACAGTTAAGGTGAGAGAGAATGGAAGAAAGAGAAATTGAGAAGGAAAGTCAATTAATGGAGAGAGTTTTGTTAAGAAAGAGCCCTGGAAAGAGAGAGAAAATCTATGAAGAGTTCCGGAAGAGACTGGAAGATAGAAAAAGAACGATTGAGTGAGACAAAGCGAGGAGAGTGTCAGGGAGGTGTATAAATGAAGTAATAGTGCAAGTAAGAGAGAAAGAAAAAGAGAAAAATGAAAGAGTCAAGGAAACACAGAAATATGAGAAGTGAGAAACAGAGATTGGGAAAGAGAGAGAACGGAGACGGTGACAGAGAGAAATATAGAGGCAGAGAGACAAAGACAGACAAAGAGAGAGAAATATATAGGTAGAGAGACAGAGACAGATAAGGAGAGACAAAGGTGAAGACACGCAGAGCGAGATAAAAATACTAGAGAGACAGAGAAAGAGGCACAGAGAAATAAAGAGACTAGAGAGACAGAAAGAGACAGAGAGAGTTAAAGCGACTAAATACACAGAGAACAAGGCACACAGAGACAAAGAAAAGAAGAAACAAAGAGAGACAAAAATGGAGACAAAGAGATAAAAATGTAGATATAGGAAGATAATTCTGGAGACAGATATAGAGAAAGAGACAAGAATAAAGATACAGAGAGATAATTCAAGAGATAGAGAAAGAGACAAAAATGGAGATACGGAGAGATAAATCAAGAGACAGAGAAAGAGACAAAAATGGAGATACGGAGAGATAAATCAAGAGACAGAGAAAGAGACAGACGGACAGAGAGAGAGACAAAAATGGAGACACAGCGAGATAAATCTAGAACCAGACAGACAGAGAGAGAGACACAAATGGAGGCACAGCTAGATAAATCAAGAGACAGACAGACAAATAATAAGAGACAGACAGATAAATCTAGAGACAGAGAAAGAGACAGAGAGAGACAAAATGGAGACACGGAGAGATAAATATAGAGACAGAGAGAGGCAAAAATGGAGACAGAGAAAAAATCTAGAGAGAGAGGCAAAAAATGGACACAGAGATAATCAGAAGGACAGAGAGACAGAGGTGAAGAGAGCCAGAGAAAGAGGACGCGAGAGGAGACAGAGATAGAGAGAAAAAGAGGGAAATGGAGCCAGAGGTAAGCTGAAACAGAGAGGACGTGAGAGAAAGAGAGAGACATAGAGAAAGAGTTACGGAAAGAGCGGCAATCCGAAAGATAGTCAGTTAGAGAGTGAGGAAGAGCGAGAATTGGTGAGAGAGACAGAGAGCTTATGAGCAAGACAGAAGGAGAGAGAGAGAGCCCAAAAGAGAAAGAGAGAGAGACCGCCAGTGAGAAAGAGAAATATTGTGAGAAAGGAGTGAGCTAGAGTGAGAGAGGCACTGAGAGTGAGTGAGGAAGATCGAGAGACAGAAGGAGAGAGTAAGAGAGACAGAGGGTGAATGAAGGACAGAGAAGAGCATGAAATCATTGGCTTAATCTCCTGTCAACCTTTCAAACCCCTGGAATAAAGGGGAGGGAGTGAGAGAGAATGTGTGTGAGAAATCTGATAAATGGAAATAAAAGGATTGAACAAGTCCCGGTGTGTTATTTTTTTCAAGGGGTGAGAATGAGAGGGAACAAGAGAGGGAGAGAGAGACAAGAATAACAAAGAGAGAGAGAGATACAAGTAAAACGATGGAGGTCCCCCAAAAAATACGAGGAAAAAAAAGGAAGACGTTGTACAGGAGCAAAACGTGCATCACTCATAAAGAATTGGCTTATCTTTTTCCCTTGTCTCTCTCTTTCCCCTTGTCTTCCTCCTTTTCTTTTCCACATCTTCCCCTTTCACACTTCATGTCAACTTCAATTCATTCATTTCTTCTCTCTCTCTCCTTCTGTCTCTCTCCGCCTCTCTCTCCCAAAAAGTTTCAGCATTTATCCTTTTCCCATGTCTTGTTTGTCGGGGTGGGAGTGTGACGGCAGAAGGGAAGAACATCCCAAACAATTCTCTGCGGTGGGTTTGCCCGTCTTTTTATATTCTTTTCCCTCCTTTTGTTCCCTTTCCCCTTTTTTCAATGTCAGTTGACAGTTGAAAGCGAAGAATCTCCGTGGATTGACTTGTTGCTATTTCTTTTCATTTTTTCCTCCTCTTTCCCTTCTTTCTCTTCTTCAACTTCTTGTTTTTTATCCAAAGAATGCTCCCGCGGTGGAGGGAAATGATTATCATTCCTATTATTACTTAATTTTGTAATAAAAGAGGGAGACTTCACCCTTTCTCTTGTCCTTGTCTCTCTTATAGGGATTGAAAGGCGGCTGAAGGTAAATGTCGCAATTTAGCCAGAAATTCCTTCCATGGGGATCGCCTGTCTACGGATGGAGCGTTTCTGCAATTTTACATGCCTAATTCAAAGGACGAATATGGTTCGATGGCATGGATGGCAGCGGAATAAAGAGAAATACAGAAAGAAATACATAGAGAGAAATAAATAAATGGAAAGACATAAAGAGAAGGCGAGAGGAATAAATACAGTTGAGTCTCTATATAACAACTCTGAAGGCAAGGGCTAAAAATATTGTTACAGGGAAAAGTTGTTATATAGAACATAAAATATGTAGCTTATATGTACGGCGGGCTGAAAAAATAATGTTGTTATAGAGAAATGTTGCTATAAAGAGACTTGTTATATAGAGACTTCACTGTAAAGAGAACGAGAGAAAGAAATAAAGAAAGAGAGAGAGAAAGAAATAAAGAGAAATATAAAAAGGGAGAGAAATAAATAAAGAGAAATAAATAAAGAGAAATAAATAAATAGATGAGAGCAACAAAGATAAAGAGAGACTCGGAGAGAAAGAGAGGGAGAAAGATAAAGAGAGACTCGGAGAGAAAGAGAGGGAGAAAGATAAAGAGAGACTCAGAGAGAAAGAAAACAATTGAGAAAGAGCGACAAAGATATTGAGAGAAAGAGAAAAACATTGAAACAAAGATAAATACACTGGATTCTCCTTATACCGGAATTCCTTATAACAGCATACTAATTTATACCACCAGGAAATTCATGGCAGCTTGTACATGGACAATACATAATACAGTGGAGTCTCTATATAACAAGCCTCTTTATAGCAACATTTCTCCATAACAACATTATTTTTTCAGCCCGCCGTACATATAAGATACGTATTTTATGTTCTATATAACAACTTTTCCCTGTAACAATATTTTTGGCCCTTCCCTTCAGAGTTGTTATCTAGAGACTAGACTGTAAATAGAAAAGCTGTCTCTATAGCAGCATTGCATTTATAGCTGCAAAATTGTGGATGGATCTGCACTGTAATGAGAAAAAGAGGAATAGAAATTGAGAGAAAGAAAGAATGAGAGAGAAAGGGAAAGAGAGAAAAGCAGAAAGATTAGCGAGAGAAAGAAAAAGAGATAGAAAGTGAGAGAGAGAGAGAGAGAGAGAGAGATGTAATGACAGAGAGATCCGATGACAGCGTAACGAACTCCCCTCAAATGTACGCCGTCTATTTTGGAGATGACAAAATGAAGCATTTAAAAAGGGTAATTTGGTTCAAGTGTGGAATGCGGCGTAGAGCAGAGGGGATGTCACCTGAGTCAACATGCGAATATTTGGTGAAGAGAGCATTAGAGGAAGACGATCAAGAAAGGTTGCTAGAGAGAGAGAGAGAGACAGGGAGGATTTTAAAAATAGAACTTTTCCTTGGCGTCCCATTGTTATCTAACAATAAGTGTGCATATACCAGCCAAAACTACTAGAAAAAATCCTCATTCCTTTTACGTTAATGTGAAGGGAATTGATTTTTTTGATTTAGATACATGCTACACTTATTTATTATTATTGCTAAACATGCAATTTGTCATTGGACAAAACCGGATTACATCCACTCTCACATTCACATCACTTTTTCTGCACATGAAACTTATAGTAAGATTCTATTATAGAATACTAATAAAAATATTTGTTAATCCAAAATTAATTCCAATTACAATTCTGATAAATGAACCAATTTTATTTACGTAAAATTTTATTGACGTACGAGTCAGTATTTACGTATTCTATGCTAAAATGCTGAACCATTTTTGAAAAGGGAATAAACTAATAATAATAATAAATATAAAAAAATTAATAAAAGTTGATTTTAATGGGGTATTTGATTTTGGCGCTAACACACTTACAGAAAGAAAATGCTGTTATAGTGAGAAAAAAGTGGCCCAAGAAAGCAGAATCCCTGCTTTTATAGACAAAATGATATTATAGCTCGTCCTGCGGTCGGACCATCATTATAATTAGCTCCATATCTCGGGGCTAGATATAAAAGTTTACTTGAATTTCGAGTTTTATTTTGAGTATCAAAAGTTTTTATTACATAAATAGGAGGTATCCTCTCGCTCCATCCAAAAACCTACCCAATTACATTTTTCAGGGGACAATTTTTGTGTGTAGCAAGTTTGAAATCCTATTTGCTCACTTTTATTTCTGTCAGGATTATCCAGCACCAAAATTCCGTGTGGCGTACTCGTTCTTAATCCTTCTTAAGGGGATTTCTTTCCAGTGTATTGCAGATTCTTCTGTAATTGCCATAAAAAAGTACAGTGTATCTATATCTATACACGAGGCTTATAATTAGATTCTAGCCGGTAGGATTATTATAATTATCCCTACATTGGACGACTGAATTTCATAGATTATTACTTTTTCCGGGACTTTTGTCAATGTGCCCCCCGAGGGAACCTGAAAAACATTATGACTGGCAAAATGAACGGAACTAGTAGCTAGAAATGCCTGGAGAGCTAATTCTTATACTCAAGTTGAATTTTTTAATTTAGGTTGAAATAATTTAATTTTAAATTCAACTTTAATTATTTAATTTAATTTTAAATTCAACTTTAATTATTTAATTTAATTTTAAATTCAACTTTAATTATTTTATTTTATTTTAAATTCAACTTTAATTATTTAATTCAATTTTACATTTTAAATTCAACTTTAATTATTCTATTCAATTTTAAATTTTCAACTCAACTTTAATTATTCAATTCAATTTTAAATTTTCAACTCAACTTTAATTATTCAATTCAATTTTAAATTTTCAACTCAACTTTAATTATTTCATTCAATTTTAAATTTTAAATTCAACTTTAATTATTCTATTCTATTTTAAATTTTCAACTCAACTTTAATTATTCAAGTCAATTTTAAATTTTCAACTCAACTTTAATTATTCAATTCAATTTTAAATTTTCAACTCAACTTTAATTATTCAACTCAATTTTAAATTTTCAACTCAACTTTAATTATTCAACTCAATTTTAATTTTTTTATGTTCCTGAATTTAGCAGGGCTCTACCTCTGATTTTTTTCATAGAACGTATTTGCAATGAATTCAGGAGAATAAAATGTGGATTTTACGTTTTTTTTAGGCGATTGCAGGCTTTCATTTCGGTATACAAGTGAAAATAATTCACTGGCAAATTTTAGCTTGAAATTTTCCCCGCTTTTCAATGATTTTTACCATGCCTTGGTAAACTATAGCGGGGATGTTTAATTAGGAAATCTTACAATGCTTGTTTTTAATTATTCCCCCCTCCAATCTCCCCGTTATCCTGGTACCCAACGTATTATGTAGTTTGTGTACAATGCGGTATACCAGCCGGAATTCTTGGGGCGGATCAGTTACTTGGAATTAGCTGAGACGAACATTCTCATCACGCTGTCTTCCGTAGACGTGCCCGCGTGCCCTGGATAAATCCAAATGGGTCCTGGGATGTTTATGGTGCTCATGGAGATCAATATGGTGTTATGGCATGTCCTATATAATGCATTGGCTTTCACAAAGGGTTTCTTAGGAGGTCTTGTCCACGTCAATTGGGTGCTAGTAATACAACCTAATTTTTATCTACTCTCATCTTCACTCCTCTCGGACTTCTTCTCCTGCATTCCCTCTTTTTGTCTGTATATTTCTGTTATGTTGTCCCTTTTGAACTCTCACTTCTTGATTTTCGTCTCTTTCACTGTCTTCAGTATTCTTACTTTTCAATTATTCCTGTTCCCATTCTTTTTATCTTTTTTTCTGCTTCTTCTCCCTCTATTTTTATATTTTTGCTTCTTTCTTTCTGGGTCTGTTTCTTTGCTTTTGCCTCTTTTTATATTTCTCGTATTCTTTCCTCTCTTTTTCTTCTAATTTTCTCTCTGCATTTGTTCTATTGTCTCATGTTTAGTTTTCTATATTCCCCTTCTTTCTAATTCTCTCTCCCTTCTTCTAGTTTTTCTGTCGCTTTTTATTCTAATTTTTCTATCATTGAATGCTTCTTTTTTTCTCTCGCTTAATTCTCTTTCTATTTTTTCTCTCACTGAATGCTTCTTTTTTTTTCTCGTTTAACTCTCTTTCTATTTTTTCTCTCGCTTAATTCTTCATCCATTTGTTCTCTCGCTTAATTCTTCATCCATTTGTTCTCTCGCTTAATTCTTCTTCCATTTTTTCTCTCGGTTAATTCTTCTTCCATTTTTTCTCTCGGTTAATTATTTTTATATTTTTCTCTCAGTTAATTCTTTTTATAGTTTTTCTCTCGCTTAATTCTTTTTCTATTTTTCTCTCGCTTAATTCTTTTTCTATTTTTTCTCTCGCTTAATTCATCATCCATTTGTTCTCTCGCTTAATGTTTCTTCTATTTTTTCTCTCGCTTAACTCTTCTTCTATTTTTTCTCTCGCTTAACTCTTCTTCTATTTTTTCTCTCGCTTAACTCTTCTTCTATTTTTTCTCTCGCTTAACTCTTCTTCTATATTTTCTCTCGCTTAACTCTTCTTCTAATTTTTTTCCCCGCTTAATTCTTCTTCTTCTTTTCGCTCGCCTTTTGTTCCGATTTTCGTCTCGCTTCTTCTTCTATTTTTTCTCTCACTTTTTATTCTGATTTTATTCGTATTTCTATTTTATCTCTCTTGATTTCTCTGTTTCCTTATTTTTGATACTTTTCTCTATTTTAATCTCTCTTTCTTTGTTTATATCTCCTTTGCCATTTTCTCTCTTTTTTCTGGGTTGTTTCTCTTTCCCTTTCTTTCACGATCTTTCTTGTCCTGTTTCAGTCGTTCCCATTGAATTCCTTTGATTTTAATTCCTCTGTCTCAATCAGATTCCATCGCAACTTCCCCATCCTATCCTTATTCATCTTAATACATATCAATTTTCCTTCGTTCCACAATCCAGCATATACAGCAACGGAGAAAGCCGTACCTATACAACCATCCGAAGACGACCTGTCCAAGCACCGGAAAAAATCGTCCAAGAAAA
Source organism: Disparrhopalites patrizii (assembly GCA_034698585.1). Taxonomy (NCBI): domain Eukaryota; kingdom Metazoa; phylum Arthropoda; class Collembola; order Symphypleona; family Sminthuridae; genus Disparrhopalites; species Disparrhopalites patrizii. The sequence continues at coordinate 9,631 of JAQGBT010002520.1, read as the reverse complement.
TGTACAGGGAACCATAGAAGAACAAGAGGATGAAGACAAAGAGGATGGGAAAAATGACGTAAAAAGCGAAAACGCGGGAAAATGTAATGAAAATCCATTAGAAAAATGAGTTCCCTTTCCCTCCGATTTGTTTCTCCCGTCGTCAGCATTAAGTGAAGGGAGAGAGGTCAAGGAAAGTGTCTCTTCCCGTCCGCGTGTGTATGACCGAGCAAAATAGTCTCATTACATATAATGCATATTTTTATATACTTGCATATATGTACATACATATCTATGTAAACATAAAGCATATGAAGTATAGGCCGTGTTTTCCCGCCTTGTAATAAAATAAAGAGGAAGTGAAAATCCTCCTTCGCCTGCTAATATGGCTTCCTTATTTATACATTACCTTAGATATAGGCTCTATCAGGTTATATGGACGGGGAAAAAGTTGCTATTGTTATTTATGAGTGGAAAAGCCGGCGTGGTGCGGATGTGTGCAAATAATATAGGTTGTCCCCTTTTTTCTCTCCCTTTTTCTCTCTTTTCTCCCTCTCTCTCTCTCTTTCTGTCTCTTTCTCCATCTTTTGCTCTCTTTTTCTCTTGTTTTCTCTCTCTCCCTTTTTCTCTTCTTTTCTCTCTCTCTTTCGCTCTCTTTTTCTCTCCTTTTCTCTCTCTCTTTCGCTCTCTTTTTCTATCTCTCTTTCGCTCTCTCTCTTTCGCTCTCTCTTTCGCTCTCTTTCGCTCCTCTTCTCTCTCTCCTTCGCTCTCTTTCTCTCATTTTCTCTCTACTTTGCTCTCTTTCGCTCTCACTTTCGCTCTCTTTCTCTCTCACTTTCGCTCTCTTTCGGTCTCTATCTCTCTCTTTCTCTCTCTCTTTCGCTATCTTTCGCTCTGTTTCTCTCTCTATCTCTCCCTCTTTTGCTATCTTTCTCTCTCCTTCTCTTTCGCTCTGTTTCTCTCTCTCTTTTGCTATTTATCGCTCGCTTTCTCTCTCTCTCTTTCTGTCTCGTTTCTCTCTTTCTCTATCTTCCACTCTCGTTTCTCACATTCGCTCTGTATCTCTCTCTGAAAGTGTAATACATCGTCACACTTTTCGCTTACAGGGTCGCCACGTCATTTAATAGTTTGTGTATTACCCAGAGACACACGGGAGGACGTGGAGGAGGAGGGGATGAATCACATTGTGAATTTATTGCAGTTACAAAAACTAACTTTGCTTCTACTTTCCCCTACTTTTTTTATCCGTCTCTCCCTTTCCCGGAAAAAGTACACACGAAACCAAAACTTTGACCATGTTTTATACAAGGGTTCGTCTTGAGACAAACTCCCCGTTTTTTTCCAATACTAACACACATATATTCTGGAATTGAATCGAAAAATCCGTTTTTTTCCTCCTCACATCCTTCTATGTTCCATATTGAAGGGACTTTCTTCCGGGTTGACTTTCTCCAGGAGCAAATATGAATTAGAATTGTGTTTTTTCGCGCAGTATTATTGAAGCATATAATTCCAAAGCTATTCAAGTTCAATTTCTTCAAATTATGACTTTTCCCCTAAAATATCTAGAACTTCATAAAATATCTATCGTTTTTCATTTTTTAGAAATTGTAGTTAGAAAAGGAAATATTAATTTTTTAAATACCTCAAAATTTTGGTCCTGTTAAGAAAGAAAATATTGAGAAAGAAAATAAAACTGAGCCTACTAAAGTGGATTTACTTTTGAATTGAATGGCGCTGGTATAAACGTAAATGGTAAAAGTCCCCCCACATGATTTTTACTGAGACAAAAAAAGGGTTAATTTCCAAATAAGCCACCACGTGGAGCGTATAGGAGAAACTAATGGAAATGTCTTTTTCCTTAATTTCAATAAAATATAATTATGTTCACCAGCAGTGCTCCAAAGCACCGGAATATTACCTTTCTCCAGTACAATTATCCTGCCTGGAACTTCTAAATGGGGGATTTCACCGGCGTCATAAGGGCATTAATTGCTAAAAGATGCAAACATCCTTAAATTAGAGGGGTGAATGTGTTCCCTATTAAACTTTATATAGGCCTATCTACAAAATGCTATATGCAATTTTACCTTTAATTTCTTCTTCAAACGTTTAGGTACAACGTTAAGTCTATTTCCACCTATTTTTTCTTTTTCAAGCTAACTTTTAAAATTAAAAAAGTAGTTCTTAGTAAAAAAAAAAAAAAAGTGCTCTAACATAATAAAAAATATACGAAGGTACAAATGGAGAAAGCATCAGCACGTACAAAAAGTATTTGGGAATCAGACAATTTGAGTTTACGGCTTGGACGGATTTTTAAAGGGAGTAAATAGGAAAAAAATATGTACGGGAAATCCCATTAAGATCTTGGGAGATGGCGACTTAAGGAAGGTAAGGAAGGGTGTTAATTTAAGGGGAGATTCTCTGAGAGGGAGAAAGAGAGAAACATAGAAAAAAGATTGAGAGAAAGACCGAAATCTGCGGAGGCTCAAAGATATTTTCGGGGGAACTCCTCAAGCATATTTATTTCCGGGTAATTTCTCCAAATACCAACTCGGTACACTTCTCGCCTAACAAACATGTTCACCAAAAAGTGCTAAAAATGATTCAACATGTACTATTTTTACTGTAATTCCCCCTCGAATAAAAGTGTAAAAAAAGTACGGAAATAACTGCAGTTTAACCCCCCGATTAAGCTCCCAGTAAAGAGGGTGAAAGTACTTAAAAGGGAGTGAAAGCATGCGGGAACATGTGCACTTTTTATTGGGTTCCACAGAGTTTCAACGACTCCATTTGATTTCCTCGGGAGACGCACTCAAATGGCAAGTGATATGAGTTCACGGAGGTATACAAGCACTTTTTACGAGGGTGATGTCCCAAAATATCTAGAAAAAAAATATCTGGAAAGAGGCAAGTGTCCTGCTTTTGTAACCAAAGGCCGCGGATTTACCCGGGATTTTTTTCAAACTGGAGATCGCTGAGAAGGAGGACATCAACCTTGTTTCTTGAATTTTTTACAGCATTTCCACTAATATCTCTACCTGTTTTATTTTGTCTTCATTTCTCTTTTTTCTCTTTCCATTTTTACCAATTCCTCCATTTTGTTCTATCTTTTCCTTCCAATTTCTTCCTAGAAAATTTCCTCTCTCACATCTTCGGTGAATTCGCTTTTGAAGTTTCCTCTTTTGACCTATCAATATCTGTTTCTTGATGTGCTTTTCGATTATATCTGATTTCTTTATCTTCCTTTTTATATTGTAATTTCACTTCCACTAATTTCTCTTCTGGTTTATTTCTCTTCTTTCTCTATCCTTTTTTCATGCCGTTTGATTTCTCTCGCTATCATCCCATTTCTTTATATTTACTTCATGTTTTCCACTGACGCTTTTCATTTCTAGCTATTTACCCACTTTTTATTTTTATTTTTTCGGTCTCGACGCTTTCTGTTATTATTTTCCCATAATATTCGTCAGCTCAAATTTAATTCATTTTCCACTTTCTCTTCTTTTCCTTCTATTTTCTCAGTTTTTGTTTTTTATTTACTTTTCCCCGCTTTTTTATTTTATCTTCCTAGTTTTTCTTTATATTTTCGCTTATTTTCCCACTTTGTCCCCTTGTTTTGATTTATTTTCCCAGATTCTCGTCTTATTTGCTTTAATTTTCCCACTTTCTCTCCTTATTTTCTCCTGCTTTCCCTTTTTCTTCTCTTTTCACTTTTTTTCCTACTTTCGTTTTCTATTTTCTTCTATTTTCTGACTCTATTTTTATTATCTTTCATTTTCCCACTTTTTATTATCTTTCATTTTCCCACTTTTTATTATCTTTCATTTTCCCACTTTCTCTTATTCTTTCTGTTTTCTTTGGTTTTTTATTTCTTTTTTGCTTTTCTCACTATCTTTTGTGATTTTCTTCTATATGCCCATTTTCTTTTCCTGTTTTCCACTGTATCCTTTTATTTTCTTTTATGTATCACTTTCTCTTCATATTTTTTTTCGATTTAACCACTTTCTCTTCTTATTTTCTTCGATTTAACCACTTTTTTTTATTTTCTTCTATTTTTCCCTTTCTTCTTGTTAGTCTCTTCGATTTACCCACCTCCTCTTGTTCTTTACAAAACTTTTCCCACTTTCCTTCTTATTTCGTTTTTTTGCTCTGCCTGCATTTTGTCTTTCTCTGCGTTTAAAACTCTGATATGTAGCATATCCATAGCTATCTGCCACAGTCTCTCTCTATCGACCTTTACCCTTTGCCAGCCTCAATCATTTCTCCCACCACCATGTCTTCCATTCCCCAGATTTCCTCTAATGCCCGGCCTTTTTTGCAAGGAGGATGTGGTTAAGCGGAGAAGGAGCAGTGCACCGGAAGAGCTGATAAGTCCAAGATGAGAGCTTCTTACATACGTCCACGCATATATGTATATGTATGTTTGATTGAAGTAACGGAAAAAACTCCAGGAGGAAGCCAAGTGAAGAATTTAAGGGGTCGATGAAAAAGTCATCATAACTGATCTCTTACAGGGGAGAAAGTCTCTCCAAATGCTCTCTTCAGGCAGTCACATAAGACATACAAGATACTAAAATATTCGTGGCTCTTTGGCTCTTCCCTTAAACTTTTCCCTTTTTCTCTCCAGCACGTCCATCTTCTCTAGTGAACACAAGATATTTTGTGAGGGCATTTGTTTTTTCTGGGAAAGAGAGCTCTCTTTCCCGTCTGTCCTTTAAATTATTAGGCAAGTGTCATTTCCAAGGATTAACTCCTATTTTTGATATATCATCACTTTTCCTCTTTTAAGATAGCTCCTCCCCAGGGATTCACATCTCTCCGGATTTTCTCTCTTTCCCCCTTCTGCCTTTCTATTTCAGATATGCAGCTGTCTCTCTCTCTTTTTGGATTCTTCGTCTGTTTTGCACAGAAAAAATTTGTTCCCATCTTCAGCATGGATCTGACGAATTTTTTTTTAGATTACGCTTCTCCTTATATTCTATCTTCTAGTGTCCAACCCACATGGCTTATCCGAGGGTCCATCTCCACGAAAATGGTAATCGTTATCATTTTCTGCCATTTCCTCCTCCTCTGCAACTCAGTTTTTTCCTCTCCTTCTTTCGCTTTTTTTAAAAAGAAATCACATCTGGTTCAACAGAAGGAGGGAAAAGAGCAGAAGGAGTCGTAACTTTGTGTTTTTGGTGAAGGCTCCATGCATTATATATTGCGAGGAGATGACGGCGGGGAACGAGAGAGAGATGATAGAGAGAGAGAGAGAGACAGGAGAGAAGGGGAGTGGTCCTGTAAAAACTGCCGTATCTATCTGCTACTGATACCGTCCGGAAAAGTACATGTTTAACGTTGTAAAAAACACTATCTTTGAGTTACATCTCGAATTCCGTGGAGGGAGAAAAGCAAACACGGGGGAGAGCCACGGAAATAGGAAATAGTCGTATGAAAGAGACGAATTTTAACACCGGCAGGAGAATAAAAATAAGGCTGATTTTGCTGATGTGAAGACAAGATGAAAAAGAGAATTCAAATACATTCCAGGTAAAGCGAGCGATAAAGTCTCCAGAGAGATAAACATGGACGAGAAGATGGACGGAAGAGAGAAAAACGATGGACCAAAGGCAAGAGAGACAGAGAGAGACAAACTAAAAATGTGGAAATGGCGCAAAAAGTCATTTGAGAGACAAAAAATGAAAATATAGGAGCTATCGTGCATAGACACAAAGAAAAGAAAGAAATGGAGACATTATGAAGGGAAAACAGACAAAATGAAACAAAATGGGACGAAATCAAATTAAAAAAGATCAATTCAAAGAAAAAGAGAGCAAGTGAGAGGCAAAAGAAAAGAAAAAGAGATAAATTGAGAAAATAAAGAAAAGCATGAAGGAAAAAGTGACGAAATGAAAACCAGACGAAATGAAAAAAAAAACAGATAAAATAAATGACAAAAATACCAATTGAGAGAAAAAGAGAGAAAATGAGACACGAAATAAAAGAAAGACATAAAGAAGAAAAAGCGACGAAACGAAGGAAATACAAAAAGCGAGAGAGTATGTAATGAGAAAAAGAGAAACGAGGGATTCTTGGTAGACAGTCAAAATGCGAATGAAGAAGAGCCAAATTGAAAGAGACAGGCAGATAAGGACAGAAAAAAGACAAAATAAAAGGGATAGAGTGAAGGAGACGAACTCAGAAAGAAGAGCTGGCAAAATAAGAGAGAACGACAGATGAAATGAAAGAGGAATGGAGCAAAATTGATAGACGGAGAAAGAACAAATCAGTGGAAAAGAGACAATGAGTAAGCAAGACAAAATGATGGGAAGAGAGCAAGAAAATGAGAGAGATTGATGAAGTGAGAAAAAGGCCAGAATGGAGAAATAAGCGGAGAGATTGGTACGTATTTTAGTATGGGATGTAGTAGAAAAAAACTGCAAAAATAAAGAGAGGGAAGGAGGAGATTGGGAGTGATACAACGGTTTGGCTGTCAGAGGGAGATATCTCTCTCCTTCCCGTCTCTTGAACAAACTGAGAAAAATGGGGAGAAGAGCAGGTTCTGAATTAGTGTCAACATATCTCGTCCATCCCCCACCCCAATATACCTTGTTAGTTGGGAAAAGAACTTGAAAATAGACGGTATTTGCAGTTGTAAAAAAAAAGAAATACGAGATGTGTGACTGGAAGTTATTTATTTTTTCCAAAGAAAAAAGAGTTTCTATTCCATTCACTTCTTTCCCTTCCCAGAGGCCGCGAAAGCAGATGAAATAGCTAACATAGAAGGAAATGGACATGCTATCCATACAACTTCATACGCGTAGCATGTACCCATCTATAGATATATACGCTTATGTATATACACATATGTACAACATATACACATATGTACAACCAGGAAGCTTCCAGATTCCCCAGCATTTTAGCATTTACAATTTCACCCTTTGCAGGTGCACCTTTTCCCCTTCAACGTAAATGGAACTTTTTAAATAAAATTTTTGATTTTTTCCACAATGCGCCAAACTATGGTTTGACAAAATCTCTTCACAAATACACAAGTTGAATTTTTTTTAATTAACAAAAAAGTAAAGGGTGCCGCCCTTATTATAATTATCTCTTCGACTGGAATGGAGACACTCATTCCCTCACCTAACAACCTCTCAATTCACTTCCACTCTAACTCTCTCATAAGTCCTCTTATGACCACAAAACGGAGCGGAAGCGGGAGGTAGAGGAAAAAAATGAAGGTATAGTGAAAACTCCTGCTCAGCAAATATTTTAAAGGGAATCACACTGGGAGAGAACATAAAACTGAAAGAGAGAGAGAGAGAGAGAGAGAGCTAAAGAATGTGGCCAGAGAGAACCGAATAAAAAACAGGGACACAGACAAGAGAGAGAAGAGAAGAAAAGACAGGCAGGGAACAGAGAGAGAAAGAGAGACAAACAGAGAGAGAGACAAGAGAGCAAAAGAATTAGAAAACGAGAGAGAGAGAAAGAGATTATGGAAAAAGAATTAGAAAAATGGAAAGAATGAGGAAGAAAAAAGGAAAGACAAAAAAAAAGGAAGACAAAGAGAGAGAGAGAGAGAGAAAAAAAAGAGGATGAGAAAGAGCAAAAACTGGAAGAGGAACAGAGAAAAAAGAGGAAAAAAAAATACAAAAGTGTGAGTGAAAGAGATGAAAAAGGAAGACAAAGAAAGAGAAACAGAAAGAGAGAGAGAAAAGAGGACGAAAGAGTGAGACAAAGAAAAATACAGAGAATGAGACAGAAAAGGAGAGAAAAAGAAGGAAAAGAGAGACACAAAAGAGAGATAGAGAAGACGAGATAATAGGAGCCACAGAAAGAGAGAGAAAAGGAACAAGAATTGAGAGAAAGATAGAATGAAACAGAGAGAGAAAGCGAGGGGAAAAGAGAGAAAGAAAGGGGAAAGAGGAAGAAAAAGAGAAAATGAGAGAGAGAAAGAAGAACAAAAAGAGAAAATAAAAAAAGAGATAATGGGAGAGAAAAACAGGAAGAAAGTGAGAAAGAGAACGAGGAAGAAAAACAGGACGTAACTGAGAGAGAAAATGGGGAAGAAAAAGAGAGAGAAAGCGTGGGAAAAAGAGAAAGAAATGGGGAAAGAGGAAGAAAAAGAGAACAGAAAGGAAAAGCGAAAGAAATGGGGAAAGAGGAAGAAAAAGAGAACAGAAAGGAAAAGAGAGAGAATGAGAGAGAGCAAGAAGAAGAAAAAGAGAAAAGAAAGAAAAAGAGAGAGAATGAGAGAGAGAGAGAGAAGAAGAAAAAGAGAGAGAGAGAGAAGAAGAAGAAAAAGAGAGAGAGAATGAGAGAGAAAAACAAAGAAAGTGAGAGAGAGAATGAGAGAGAATGAGAGAGGATGAGGAAGAAAAAGAGAGAGACATAAGCTCCCTTTGACATTATTATAGAGTCTTCAATTCCTGCTCTCACCCCTTTTAACATTCTTCACGTTGCTAATTAGGCCTTTGCACATGTCACCTCGCCGTCTCCCGGCTTCAATCTGTGTCCCAACCAAGCGTGACTTATTTCCACGTGTACATACATAATGTATACGTATAGGTATATACACGTGTGTATACAAATAGATATAGCCACGTAAAGGAACCTGTAGCAGACCTTGCCCCATCCTATCCCATGACATCCCACAAGAGTCTCTGCCCTCCACCGAAATGTCGCCGGAATTCCCATAATGACGACACCCAGATGTGCGTCTGGGGGAGATAGAGAGAGAGACAGCAATTCAATGATCACGTGGGGAACTTTTCTCATTGGAATATTTTTATTTGGTATATTTCATGAACCCCTATGGCTCTTTTTAAAGGTTATGGCGCACAAAATTGTGGTTTTTTTGTGCAAGGACTGTGACAGGACATTTGAATTATAGGCATTCCAGACATTTCAGTGTGTGCACAGGCTTTCACGGGCATAAAAATGGATGCTTCAGCTTCCTCATTTTGTGATGGGAACTGGGGAAATTTGGCTTTTTAACCCTTTCAAAGTCAACTAATGAGAAGTGGGAAGATACTAAATCGGGAGTAAATATTATGGATTGCTTGTACTACGTAGCTATTATTGGCGGAATGAGTGCTGAGAGAGTATAATATAAGAGTAACATAAGATTGAGAGGCAAAAACGATACCTATACATACAATGTGACATGCATTAGTAATCATTTGGAACTGACGATTTGAAGACAGCTGAAGGAAGCAGATTGTGATTAAATATGTCTTTTTTAAATTTTGATATTTTTCTTCACTTCCTTGAGTTTTGCTTGAAACAAATTGGGATTTTGCTTTACAAAATGACGACCATCAACCGGGCAGAGGACGAGGTTTTTCAGAATTTCCAGAATGTTCTGGAAATCCAGAATTTCTAGAACAAGCAAACATAATTGGAAAATGAGAGAAATGGACAGTAAATGACAATGGAAGAATTGACGAGAAAAAATTAATGTCTACTGTGGACATGACGGAAAAAGCAAAACACGCTGTGTTTAAGTGAAATTGTTATGTAGAAAACGTACAAATTTGGGGGGAAATGCCGCAGGAATGATCAAAATAATCGTTTTCGTATGTATAGTCGACTCTCTCTATAACAGTCCCCTGTATAACAGTACTCTCGTTATAACAGCAGCAAAAAATGCTCCCCTCAA
>JAQGBT010002519.1:0-23664 GCA_034698585.1 Disparrhopalites patrizii | reverse complement strand
GTGTTTGTAATTATAAATTCCAATTAAAATATTTTTCTGACAAAAATATGGATACTAATTCATATTAAAATACAGAAAAATATGAATATAATTCCTATTAAAATACAGAAAAATATGAATATAATTCCTATTAAAATACAGAAGAATATGAATATAATTCCGATTAAAATACTACAAAATATGAATATAAATCCCGATTGAAATACAGAAAAATATGAATATAATTCCGATTGAAATACAGAAAAATATGAATATAATTCCGATTGAAATACAGAAAAATATGAATATAAATTCCCATTAAAATACTGCAGAATATGAGTATACATTCCGATTAAAATACTACAGAATATGAGTATAAATTCCGATTAAAATACTGCAGAATATGAATATAAATTCGGATTAAAATACTGCAGAATATGAATATAAATTCGGATTAAAATACAGAAAAATATGGATATAATTCCGATTTGAATGTGAATACGGATTGGGATGTCCTAGCTTGACTCAGATTGTGTGATCGTCTCACTTGTCCCCTTTCAGTGCTGGACGAGAACCCGGTGATTGAAGACCCCTTGCCTTTCCTGGACTTGGCCTCGATCAACAAGACCCGGCTTCGGCCCTGTGACCAAGAGTACCGCCTCTACATGTACGGCCCGACCTACAACCCGAAGAACATGACCCAGAAGGGGAAGCTCACGGCCTGCGGGCACAACTCCCAGTGCTCGGGCTTCTTCAACGTGCACGTGATCCCCAACACGAACCTCATCCTCGTCGTGACGGACGGGACGTGTCGCTGTCCGAATTCGGTCAATAATCACTCCGTGAAGCCCGAGGAGGTCATGTACCCCGTGGATGAGTCCATCCGCAACCTCTCCGTGGAGAATGAGATCGTCGCCCAAATCTGTCGGACGCCCAACTACCCGCCGCTCTACCGGAATCGCATGTACAATGAGACTCAGTGTCATCACTACCATGCCGAGGTGAGGGATGAGCCATTTGGGCAACCACTTTTACACATTATATAACATTTATATTTTATCTCCGATATGAATTAATTAGAATTTGAATCGGAATCGCAAAGAAATTTGTGCTAGAATTTAAATCGGAATTGGAATTTTTATTTTAAAAATACCCAGCCCTGATTAAAGTAAATTCTCTCTATCACGATTTAGCAAGATGTAGGTGCACATAACTGTTATAGGGAAAAGCCGTTACAAGGAATAATATAATGAGCGTTATAAAGAAAAATGGAAGCTTGTGGGGTCTGAAAAAAATATAAAAAACCGTTATAGTGAGAGAAATATGCGAAGGCCGTTATAAAAACACCGTTATATAGAGAGTATTGGAAATCTCTCAGGGGGTTCATAAATACCGTTATAACCCGACACCCATTATAAAGAGGTCCGTTATAGAGAGATTTGACATTCCCATCCTTCGTTTTGAAACAAATATCTCCTTCCAACAATGAACGAATTCAATCCGGTTTAAGCCCATGCGTTTCACCAAAAAGTTATTTTGCCCGGTAAAATCGACTCCGAAAAAAGACCGAAAAGCTGGAATGCCAAAGGCAGTCAGGCATTTCTACATTGTGTCTGTTTTAAGTACATTTTCGTATTCCCATTCACGAACAACAAATTGAGTTTTAGTCCGGTTTAAGTCCTTTTCATGTTTGTACAAAATAATACAAGTTTCCACTCGTACTTTGCGATTCCTTTGACTTGGCGATGCGCGCAGGTCGTCACAAATAATCCATAGTTTTCTTGACATTTTAAATTAATTTTAATTGTTTCCAAATTTTCCCTATCATTACGTCGCAGGCTGAATTTCACCTGTGAAATAGAAATATGTGTACTTTTGTATTTTTAAATAATAAGTATAGATAATAATGAAACTAAATCTATCTACTACAGATATGCGTAGCTTTTTAGTAGGCAAAATTATTGAGTGTTAAGGCTGATTTTAAATTAAACTGATTTCGTGTTTGTTAATGTGTTTACAGGAGGAACATATGAAAGCGGATTGTGGCCTCGGAACGAATATGAAACCCAATGACATAATCATTTTAGCCTCCATAGCATCCATAGCATTCATACCATTCAGATTCAGAGTAGCATTTGCATTTTGAATTATTACAATGAAGAAAAAAACAAAAAATTTTCAAGCATATAAATTTATGATAAAAAAAAAGTTTTTTGGATAATTTTTAATTTTTTGAAAAAAAAAAGAGAAAAAATGACATTTTCGTAAAAGGAAACATTACACAATAAAAATGAAACCAAGAGCCTTGACACAAAATGTGTTTCATATTTAAACCTTAAAAAAACAATAATGTTACGACGAAAAGCCCACTTTCCACCATACAAAATTTTTTAGAAGAACAACTCTAACACACTCTGAAACCATCAACAAAGATACGAGAATTTTGTTTCGTTTTTGTAAAAAAAAATGATTTGAAATCTACAGGATTTACAGAAGGACGCACAAGAAAAGCATCTACCCAGCTTTGAATTATTAAAAAAAATAATGAAGAATATTCTTCAGTTAAAAAAATACCATGTCCATAGCACAATTTCAAATCATTAAACTACGTAGTGCTAATAGAAATACTTAAGAGCAAAAAAACAACCTGGGTTTTTTGTAACGTTGAAATCAGCACCCAAAGTCAATCATTTCTTGATGATACTATAGTTCCATATAATTATTAGATATTTAATAGAATAAATAAAACCACAATTTGTAATATTGTTGACAATTTACATCCAAAGGTTTGAACGTGTGTGAAAAAAAAAATACTCCACAAAAAAAAAGCTTTAAAAAATCTTTCATGAAAAAAATGACATCCTATTTTACCTTTAAAAAAAATAAGTATCACCTAAATCTATTTCAAAGGATAAAAAGGTAAACGTTTATGGTGAAGAATTTTAAAAAAAATCCTCTCCCTTGATATGAAGTAACATTCCTTGACAATAAACATTTAATAAAAACCAATATTTAAAATTTATTGTACATAGATATTATTATATAAAACTATTATTACTATTATTATTACTACATTACGGTTATTGTACTAATAATGGTAAATTGATAAACGTTTGTTCGATTTTTAGAGGAGTTAAAAAAGTAATGTTAATTCAAAAAAAACGAACAAAAAACAAAAAAATCTGTAATTTTTGAACATCAATTAAAAATCCACAACATATGAACAACAATTGTATGAGTAGCGTTTTAAAAAAAACTGTTTTTTTTAGGAAAACATAATGTTGTAAAAAAAAATAAAAATGTTGTCTTCCATCAAAATGCATCGGAATTTTCAAGTAAAAGTTTAAAGGAGGAATTCGGAAAAATTGTATAGTTTCTATTTTATTGCTTTTTTTGGCATCATTCCACCTCTGGACTCATTTGTGGTACTGGCCAAAGGCAAACACTAGAGTACTTTGAAACAATTTCAGTCTTTGCATATATTGCTAGTAAAACGTGCCCCAGGCATTTTTGATAATAAATACAACGGTAGCCATATTTTTCATTAAGTTCATTTTTAAACTGGGCAGTTATCTCTTTTGGAGGATCAAAGGCAGAGATTTTGTACGGGATTTCCCTGATTTATGGCCGGGATTTATCTCCCTTTTTTGTATAATTACACATGTACTTAATTTACCTAAAAAATAATTCTTGTTATAACTCTGTCGTTTCGAAGGCTTCGTTATCTTGAGATTGATTAGGATGGTAATGACTGGAGGATGTGCTGGGAAGGGGCTCATCTGGAGGGGACGCCCCGGAGGCGGACGAAGATTGTAATTCCATCTGGACAACCGTCGTCACCGTCTTTGAACTTTGTCCACGGGACACTTGGATCTTATCACCAACGATGTCCTGATTAGCTTGGGAATGTCCAGCCGCGGACTGTGACTTGGACGAGGCTCTAAGAGGATCTGGAGGATCCGCATAAATCTGGGTGAAGAGGTCGTCTCGCTCATTTTCGTACTCCTTCTCTTCCCTCCTTCGGAGGACGTCCTTTCGTTTGTGATAGCAAAAACACGAACTAAAAAACTGGAACAAAATTCAAAACTTTACCAAGGAATTTTCACACACGATCCTCCAATAATTTGCACAAATTAATTTCTATAAATTGGCCCCATGAACACATCAAAACATTAGGGGAAAGTCGAAACTTCATTCCAATAACAACAAAAAAGGGAAAAGATCACTTGCAATAAAATTTGAAAAATAAAAAGCGTGGGAAAAATTTTGAGTCAAAACAAAGGAAAAAAAGAAGGAAAATGTGTCTATTATAGAATGAAACGAATGGTAAATAAAAAGAGGGGAAATCCTCCCATTTCCCATCAAAAACCAGCCATAAAACGGAAAAAAATCAGTGAAATTCAGAAAAAAAAGCTTACCACAAAAAAGCCTCCACCAACCCCAAAAAGAATGTACAGATTCCAGTCATACATGGTCGCCTAGGACACTCAGCTGCTCCTTCTCCTGATTTGCGAAGCTCGTTCACTAAAATTCTGCCCCAGCATGGTCATATTACGCAGATCTCTTCTAATGATCCACTCCAAGCCCACTGGGGAAGTACTCACTGAATGCCTTTCGAGAGGGAAATGCCTAACAATCCTTCAATGTTCGATGACAATGAGCAGAGTAACATTTCAGCAATAACATGCTCAGCACAAGGAAAAAGTGATAGTAAAAGGCTAAAAGGTGTGGACTCCTAATTAAAAAATGATAAAATGTTTATCAGGGGGGGAAATGGCAATGTTGTAGGCGGTGAAAAAAGGTAGTTGGAATTTCGTGGGCGAAAATGGAAAAAGGATTAAGTGTTCTTATCTATGGCAGGAGTGATAGTCAGAGGATAAATAAATGATAAAAAATATCCACTAAAATATCCTCACTTTCTACACACTTGTGTCTCTTTGCCAAAAAAAAAAAAAGAATCTCTGTTTCTCCTCAGTATGTATCTCTCCGTGTGTTATAGGGATAGTATTACATAGGTTAAACTTAAACTTGAATCTTTTTTCACACTTCTCCCGTATAAACACACGGATGTATATATTTGCAAAAGCCTACAAGGTTATATTAATTATGGATGAAATAATAAATAATCATGTGAATGCAATATTGAAAAGGAGTGTGAGTGCCTGGGACAGTTTAGTCAAGTTCTTTTTTTCACAAGGTATTGTGATAAATTTAGTTACAGAGAGAAACCGAGAGAAACTGAGAGAATGTGTCTGCTTGTGTATATTTTTTTCAGTCACTTTACATATTTTTCTCTCCCTTTTGCCAACGAAGATGATGTGTGCTAATGAAAGCTATATGACTGGTATTTGCCTTGTACGTTCTAAAAAAAAGTATGTACTTATACATTATTTGTAATTTGTAACATAAAAGCCTATACGGTATATGCGTATTTAACGGGACTTTAACTTTGGTGGTAGCATATTTGCCCCACAAAAATCCTCCTTTGGAGGCGTCCATATTTTTTGCCCTTTATGAGCCATTGTTACATTTTGACGTACTTGCTGCTGTAAATCTGGGCATAATGTTCGTACGTGTCTTACGCGGCAGCAGTCTGATTATCGCCCTTTTTCCATGACTCCATTCACGTCTAATATTACAGTTCTTGCAACGCAGTAAAAATCTATTTGGAAAGACTCACATTTTGTAAGCACTGGATGACGACAGACATTAGTAATAGCGGGGCAGGAAATATGGAAAGGTACCATATCACACGTATTGTTATTATTTGGAACAAAAAAAGAGAGTTTTTAAACAAACCTTTTTTTTTTGTACAAAACAAACTATGGTAAATTTTCCCCCTGAGGACGTTTCGTGGTGACTTTATGAGAGGCTCTGAGAGGGGATAAAGAGTAATTATGTAGGAAATGGGAAAGATCCTCGAAAAGGCAGTGTGTGACCAGATTTTTGAATGCGAGGGCTGGCACATGTGTGCGGTGATTATTCAAATTACGGTTGAAAAACATATTTTTTTTGTTTTTACATCTTTCCAATGACAAAATACAGAGCAAGAAAAGGTTTAGCTGAAAGCAACATTGCAGAATGAAATCAACATAAAGAATGGCAAGAATTCCGACGGAAACTCTGTACTTATATAGGCTGGAAAAATCCAGGACAAAAGGAAAGTTACTTCATCTTTGTAATGCTCTAATCTCCTATAATCTGATTTATTTTCTCCCTTTTGCTGTCCATAATTTGTGAAATTCCTGTGAGCTGTCCATATTATGCATATACATACAGATCTTTAGGCTTATCAGTACCAAATATGCATTTAACTGGGCAATTCCAGAGAAGCCAACACAACTATATCAGCTCGATACTAATGTCACTGCAGATAGGAAATATGCACTGGCTTGCATGGAAACGGGATAAAAAAAAAAGTCAGACGGACGGTCAATTTCAATTGAGAACAAAAGGTGTGTATGAAAAGGATCATGAGTTTTTTTTTTTGTTTTTTGAATATTATCTTTTAGGGAAGTCATTTGAAGCGCATTAGGTTCTTATAAAACCCTATTGGAGTCACAAGTGTTCTTTTCGAGGATATAATAACAATAATACGCCTCTTTATATACACATTCAAATTACGGCAGAGAAGGATGGGAGTTGAAATAAATAAATGAGTGTAACTGGCACAAAAAATAAATCAGTCTGTTGTGCCCCATTATAGCCAAGTCAACTGATGTCACAATAATATACGTTTCTGTGTGGGTGGCCTTTTTTTCTAGTTATTTATCCTGAGTATTATTTAGGCTCTCGTCAAGAAGCAAATAATAACCTCTATTTACAGACGTCCTGAAGGCTTCCTGGAAATATTTAGTAGTGTCTGCGCCAGTCTTTATTCTTTAATCAAAAGAAGAAAAGCCTTTCTTTCGCGTATTAGTTCGATCTGGTTTATTCCTTTGCTCAATTTTTTTGGACTTACGAGCTTCATTCAGGTTTGACTTCAATACTATCTCTATATAGTACATAATACACAATTGAAAACTATACATTTTTACTGCTGTTAATAACAATTTTTTGGGGAATTTAACGTGTCTTGAGATTCAACGTTTTTCTTGAGATTCATTGCTGAGATTCCTGATTTTACTGGGCATTTAAAACGCTTTGGGATTAATTTTGTGTTTTTCTTTGTTATGTGGCAGAAAGAATTTAAAATGCCTTGGAAGCCCAATACGGGAGCCTACAAATTCGGGGTTCGGCAGCGGAATGATCAGGACAACACATACCGTCATCCCGCCTTCGGCCTGCCAAGTGTCCAAGTTCATCGGGGACCCCCGCCCAAAAGCATGCAGACGGAGCTCCCCGTCGGACAGCAAGAGCCGGAGGACGGCCATTTGACTGAAGAATGTGTTTCCGGGGGAAGCACCGGCCGACCAGCTCATTCCGGCTTCCGAGACGAGGTTTAGACCATCCCCGACATTAAAATACACACTCATTTTTTTTTGACAAAATAATTACTTTGTTATGATTTAGTTACGCTTGATTTGAACTCGCCTGTGTAATGCCTTCCCCGGCGATATTTTGTTTTTGGTTTCTGGTAGGCCACTATAAAAGTGTTTCCGTTCTAAAAGTAGGAATAATCGTAGACTTCTTAAAGGGAACACAAAACCTACCGATGTATTATGAATATTACAGTACGCGCTAATAGCGTCACAATAAATGTTAAAGCCGTACCATGTAATTTGAGAGGCAATGTGACTGTCAAATACAGGAATTAAAATAAGTTCTTGCAACCAATAAGTGTTCAAAAATTATTTGCTGTATGTCTACCACCATAAATACACTTTGAGGGACATTCACACTGTTTTTTGGGGTGGATTTGTTTTTAGATACAACGCTCTTGTCTCATAGATAATGAGTTAAACTCTAATCAATCATTAAAACGCAATTAGCTGTTTGTCCCGCAAAGCAACCAACAGCTTTATTACGATAATCTGCAGGCCTTGTTTATATGTATTACGTTGTTTATATTATCCCTAAAAAAATGGAAAACAATAGATGGAAAAACGCCTCTTGTCCGATAAATTCACTAATTACACTCTTGTTACTTCCTCTGTCTGCCAATCTGCCCCATAAATAGTCTGTGGCCAGCGCTTTTTGAACGAAGACAAGCATTTGAAGTCCAGACATTCATTCGTCTCGTCCAGATAATTGGTGACGTCCGAAAGCGCTTAAAGAGGACAAAACTATTTTCAATTTTCTAAACTTGATTTCGTGGTATTCTTTATTTCGTCTCTGGCATTATGAGTCATCTGCGAGGTGCTGGGATGAACATCCATCCGAATCCGAAGGGAGTGTTTTCCACCTGTCCGAGGGACTCCCGGGTCTTCCATCCAGCCTTTGGTTGCACAGATAAGAAAGTAACGGTACATTCGGAGAGGTCAAGATCGGAGACTGGCGGAGTCATTCACAAGAAAGAAGTGGAGGAGAAATTGCGGGGGTTTGGATTGAATTCTCTCGGGGATTTCCCCGTGCCGGAGGTCAGAGGAGAGGATCACTTTCATCCGGCCTTCACTTGGGTCAACACAGACAAATCTGGCGGGGAAGAAGGTCAATGAGCACTCCGGAGGGACCATTTCACCCCGTCAAGATTTACAATAAGATTCATCTACTTTCTAATGCTCCCAGCAACAAAGGATTTCCTTTGGAGAAATCCTCTGCCTTTTCTTCCTATTTCGTCTTTTTGCTGATATCAAAATTTCTCCATTTATCACACTCATAAATATAGACGAGTGCGACACTAATTCTTACGACCTATAATGAGATTTCCCAAGAAATCCGGTGAATCACTCGATAATATTGTTCTGCGTAACTCATTGAAGACATAAATGATGTTTTGAAAGGCTCATAAAAACTGTACTAAAAAAAATGCTTTCGAAATAAACTGTCGAGCTTGTAGAAAAGGGTCGTATCTTTCAATCCAAATCAGCAGATTTTGTTTCTGTAAAGGCAAAAAGTTTTCATTCCTCATTTAAATCCTACGATGTTGGCTGCTTCTCGTGTCTGCTGTGATATCAGTTTTTACTGAGAAATCAAGGATTCTCAGAATTAAAGGCGTCAATGTAAACAAACGAAAGGATTAATTAAAATGCCTCTGTAACTCAATCTGGCTTTTATCAGCAGGATGGACATTTAAGAGTTCTCAAACAACTCTTGATCATACACACTGGAGCATATGAATATAGAATGAATAGAAAGCTCATGGTAAGGACATATTCCTAGCTTCAAACATGACTCAGCCTGTCAGCCTTGTTTTGTCTGTTGCTGACACCCTCGATAACCCTTAAGGTAATAATTCATTTCAGGACTTTAGCACTTGCACGTATCAATGAATTTTACAGCATTTTCCTTTCATACGAGCATTTTATATGGATTAAATGCGATTATTACGTACTTTTCTATGTTAAAGAAAATTTTGTGAGTTCACAAGGTAGTAATCAGCACCGTATTAGAATCCAAAGGAAGCACTTGTGAAGACAAAGTTTATTCCATGACATTTTATGGAATTTTAACCTGTCATTGTATGACATATTCGCCAAACGATGAGATCAAAGGAAAATTCAGAGAATTATTTTGAAAAAAGAAGCAAAATCAGATTGCTTCAGGAATGACAAAAGTTCCTTTCATTTTTGCGGGAATTATTATTTGTTCCACAGAATTTGCGTCCACCCAGGAAATGCCTCACTACTTGCAAATGGTCGCAGGTAATGAGTTGCGTGGTGTAACTGTTGTCTGGTTGTCTCTGAATTAGCAATTCTAATTCGGAAATTTGGGACAAGACAAAGTGAAGAGTTTAAATGCATGAAAAACCGCATGAATGCCAGTGAACGGAATGTGGCCCCAGGCAAAAAATTAACACCTGTCATTACCTCCTAAAAATACGTACAATTCCACATTTCACCGTTCTAAGCTCTCCCTTCCTGATCAGGTGCATTTTTTTGAGTCCGGAGTCAAAGACTGGCTCGTAAAGCAAATTATTATTGAAGTAAATGGCCTAAAGTCAGTTAAAAATGTGGTGATCCCCCAAGAATGTTGTTTTCCCAGGGAATCCGTCGGAGAAAACAGCAGCTGAGAAAATTCGGTGTTATCCTGATCATCCCCACGATCATTGTGCTAGCTTATTTGATCATCAAAACGTCCAGACATTATTTGATCAAGGAAAAGGACAATACCATTTCGCCCTTCGGATTTCTTCCCAAGTTCTATATACCGGCTAAGTATGGGTCAAATGCAACCCTGCGGACATTGACCCAGATTGCCCCTTTACAAGGCGGGAGCAAACCCATTAGGAGCAACAAATGCCCGATAGTGCTTGTCATCATCCTCTGCAATGACGGAAGTGCCCATTCTGTGTTCGTTCAGCCGAGCAAGAAAAAGGCGGGTGGGAAAAATGTCCCGGGAAAAGGAAAACTCAAGGAAAAAGTGGACAAAGAAATCCCGGCCCGAAGCTTTGAGCGACAAGTGAATCAAACCATAGTTTTGATCAAGTCCCTTGCAATCCAACAAACCTTGCCAACAATGTTAAACAAGACCTCAGAAAAAGATGTCTCTTGTGTGGAATTACTGGTGCTATCGGATAGAGAGGAGAATTTTGACATTGTTGAGACGGCCATAAGAAAGCAGAATTGGGCCCAGGAATTTTTACGCGCTGTCCAATTGAAGTTTGTCCCCGTTTCCTACCCTCACGGTGAGATTTGAACCATTTAATTATTGAAATTAAAACTTCCAGAGAGCAGTATAAATCTAAAATGTAATTACTTCACTTAACTTAAATGATATATTTTTAAATGCTATATTTTAACCCAAAATCCGTGATACAGGTGCCAGCTGGATGAGAAAGTTATTTCGGCCCTGCGCCACTCTCCGCTTATTTTTGGCCGATCTCCTGTCCGACTACGACTCAGTCATTTATTTGGACACGGACATCATTTTCTTGAGGAATCCGGAAGATCTATGGAGTTTGTTTGAAGACTTTTCCTCCGAGAAAGTGCTCTCTGCCATGGCTCCATGCCTCAACCATTATGGAACGCAGGGGAATCAAGTGCCCTTTTACGGGACTTCCGGTCTCAATGCCGGTATCATGCTCATGAATCTCACCCGCATCAGGAATACAGGGTGGACCAAAAGGATCTTGGAGGTCACCAGAGCCTTCCAACATCATATTGTCCTAGCTGATCAGGCAAGTCCAGCAATATGTCTATGACTTTTCCCATCATTAATTACCAATCTTTAGCCCTGTCCTACACTTCCACCTATTTTTTGTAATTAATCTTCTGTTAACTTATTAAACTTTACCCAGGATATTTTGAACATCTACTTTCATTATCATCCGGAGGAGATCCATGAGCTGACTTGCGACTGGAACTTCCGTCCTTTCCAGTGCCGAAAGGGTAATTACTGCCAGGATTTAGCTCTGGGTCAAGGGATCTCGGCCCTTCATGGAAACGCCCTCAGTTTCACCTCGGAAGGACCCGAGCCCTTATTCCATGCCGTCTTCTCCCTCTTCCAGAATTTGTCCTTGCAACAGACCAATTCCGATCATCTGCGAACGCTGTGTCAAAAGATTGACACGAGGCTGAAAAAGATTCAGCAGCGATCTCGCTCAGACTGTTCAACCTTTGGAGCTTTCAATGTCTTACTTCTGAACAGAATGAATGCTCTACTGTAAGTTTCCGTGACCAAATTTTTTTATGGGTAAAAGAAACAACAATTTTGAGACAGACACTATTAATTTTGACTGTACTACATAGTGCAGACATGGTACTAACACGTTTTTGTTTGTACAGTTGGGAAACGTAATTTTTTTTACCTCATTCCCACAGGCAATCGAGCGTGTAAAAGGCACTTGAGCATTACAAAGACTGCCTTTACCCGCATCCTCACACGATCTTGATAACCTGATAAGACATGTCCCCTTTGAAGACGTGGACAAATAAGTTTGAGCCAGAGAGACAAATGAACCAAAGGAACTTTTACTTATTTGTAACTACTAAACATTCCCCTGTTTGTATGTAATTCAATCCTTATTCGAGCAAATACAAAACAAACTACAAGAAAAAAACAAAGACATAAAAACATGGCATACTTAAATGACTTAAACCAATGCTGGTTTCCATTCTCAATGCATTACTCCAGCTTACACAAATTAACATTCAACAATTGAAGTTCCTATGCTTTCCTTAAAATATCTCATCCCTTATTGTGTAAACCATATAGTAATAAAATAATACTTACAATATATGTATATCAGAAAAAATTCTTGAAAAAATGGCTTCAAAATCCAAAACGTGTTTCGACGGCCTTGAATTGACAGGAGAGCCCCAATGGTCGTACATTGTCAGTGAAGACAACCCACACATGCAATCGCGATGACCCCTTGACCTGGAAAGGTCACCTGGCAACCACCATTTGAATGGGAAACGTGGAGAATTTGGAAGGAATTTACACGGAATTTTGTCAGCAAAACTGTGATAAGTGCATATAAGTGATTAAAAAACGGTGAGGTTGGACTGGTACACATTCTGGCTGGGTAAATACGAGATATCGAGATATGTATGTATATAACAATGTAACTTTAAAAAAAGTAGATTCCTGACCAACCCCAGAAGAAGTGTCCGTACGGTCGTACGTACGGCGAAGTTGTTGATCTCTGCTCAAGTGCAGTCACAATATATGCATTTTACTAAAGGAAAGACGAGAGAGAGGAATGAAAAATATAAAAAACTGGCTGTATACAAAAAAAAACTATAGAAATGGCATATAGGAAAACGTGTGGATTATCTCCATGTGCCATGTGTTAACGTTGTACGGCAAAAAAGGGGGAAAGGAAGGCCAAGTCCGTACGAACGGGCCCGTATGTACATCCCATGCATTTCTCCCCATCTGCTTTTCTCTCCCTCTGCCTTTCCTAGTTGCTCCTAATGCCTCGGGCAGGCACCAGCTAAAACGCCGGAGAATCATCTCATTTTCACAGTTAACCATTGTTTGTTAGTTAACACAGTTTATTTTTTAACACATTTTTCTGTAAAAAACAGACATTTCCATTAAAAACAGACTGGAAAAGTGACATCCCCCACAAAAGCCAACCTGCCAGTGCACACAAATACGAAAAAACGGTACTCACCGCAATCCTTTCGCGCCCTGATTTTTCTCCAGGATTATTCACGCCTACGCCAGTGTCAACCGAAATCTTTTGTGTACGTGCTAATACAATACGACAGTATCTCATTTGGCTAATTACAATTAAAAATTAAAATAGCAATTTGGTGTGGGGTATAGCGGAGGAGGAGGAATTATTAAAATTTTAAATTACACGCGCTCACATGGACAAAGACAAATAAAATAAACACAGACACTCGCTATTTAAATCCCCTACAAACCCTCTCCTGTGGGTTTAGTGCTGACAGTTGATATTTTGGATTCGGATTGTTGTGGGTTGGATTTGATTTGAGGGGAGTGTCATTGGGATTTGAAGAATAGAAATTTGAATTTTTCCGAGGGTGACATCTGACCTGAAGCAATCGAGTGATGGATTTTAGTGACAATCCACCCAGTGTGGGAGATCCCTTGCACTTGATGGACGTAAGGTCTATTTATTTTTATTTTACATACTTTAAAGCGATTATTTTTAGTCTAGATTTGCTTTCGATTTTTGGGCACCAATAAGGGAAATTGGAAGGCGCATGGTCGTATGAATTATTATATGATACTTCAGTATACATAGAAAGTTACAAAGTCACGACGACAACAGAGTTATAGGGTGCTCATGTGTATAAAAAAAACACCGGCAGGAAAGAGGATTGCATCGTGCAATTTATGTATACTTATTCAAATTAAGCTTCTGATCACGATTATGCGGCTTCCCGTTCCCGTTCGAAATTGAAAGAAATCATGAATGGAGCATGGTCAGTTTGGCACTCGGTCTTGCATGGAGTGGAGAACGCCATGATCAATCATCCATCACACTGATCAAACACGGCAGTAGTTTACCTTTATTATTAGTCTTTGGCAAACCACATACTGGGATTAGTGATCGTAGGCCAATCTTGCAATTTGGGTTTTTTAAGGCATTTTAGTAGTAACTAAATTATTAGTTGGCTCATAGCTTGGAATAACACGTAGGAGCTAACTGTAGAAATACTGGTGTTTTTGTAAACGTGATCAAGCGATTAGTAGGTCAGTTGCTCCAGGGCAAAATCCATACCGGTAACGCAAATCATCAGATCAATGGAAGAATTTTAGAGGCAGCATTTGCAGATAATTAGTAGATTGAACATAGTGACGATATTGACCCGAGTCAATATCATCAATATGAAAGGAATGAGATTCTATTTGAACCGTGTAAGCATTTTTTTTTAATTTTAAGCAGCGGAATTCTTGACCGAGTACAAATGAAGCTTGTTAGGAAAACCAATCTGTTGTTTACATTCAAATAGTACGTAACAAGAGATCGTAGTGCAGTTTAATTTAATTTTTAAGTAGTAAATGTAGCTACCGGCTGTTAATTATAGTTTCGGAATGCGCGTACACATTTTTACCTGATTCCTTTGACTTCACAGGAACTTTTCCCGGAGGCCATGCTTTCGGAAGTGCTAAATGAGCCAGAAAAATCGTCGGTACAATTACTACAAACTCAATCAGAAACTTGGAATCCCCAGGATCCTGTATACCAAGAACTGACCCCGCTATCTGAAACCTATTTACAATTAGCCTTGCCGTCATCCGCCGAAAACGGACATCTACCGGCTTCCGGATGCCAAGAATTTCAGTCGTGGCTAGGTATACAGGAGAGCCAGCCTCCAGTGCAAATTGAACCTACTTTAGAAGACTCAACTACGACTGCAACTGAAACTTTTAGCTCCGTAAACATCTCCACTATGCCCAGGAAAAATCAGCGGAGGGGCCGTCCCAAAAAAGAGCCAGTAACCAAAACAGAGAATCAAGCCACCCCGGGAACGTCAAGAGTAGGACGTAAAGAATCGGGAAACAAGAATCCCCCGAAGAAAGCCAAGACCCAGAAACAAATGAAGGCCAATCAGGAGCGAATAACCAGGGAGGCGGCCAAAAAGCAAAAGTTGCATGAGCTGGATGACCCAAGGGCCAAGAATGCGAAGGCTGCCTTCAGGAATCGTGAGAGGAAGAAGAAACTCATGGCGACGCAAGGTGAAACAATTAAAAAACTGGAGGCAAAGCTCCAGCAAACGGAGTCAGCATTAGCTGAGAAGAGCTTGAATGAGGTCAAGCTCCAGCAAGAGCTGAGCAAAAGTCGCCAAGGGAACCGGGCGACGACAGGCCTCAACGAAAACTTACCGGCGGCCAGCGTTTTCCTCCAACTAATTATGCCGGCATTGCAGCAGTATGGTGACGGTTGGCGATTCACAGCGCCCCAGTGGTTCGATTTAGCTAGCAAAACATCCTCGGAATGCACCGGAGAAAGCATTCATGAACGACAAAATACGGGCCTGAGCAAGTTCTTCACCTACCACGTCAACACCCACGACAAAATCGTCGTCATGGATTACAATCCGGACAGTCCTCTGGAGTCATTATCGTCTTTCCCTCCCCAGTGAAGTGCATTCCTCAAGACTAAAATGTGTTACTAAATAAATGCAGCCAATACCGGTGAACTTGTTACTTGGAAGATGAAATGATTGAGAGTAATTATTAATTAAGGTGTAGCGAGAAGTGGTCTAGACAAAAATAATTCTAATTCGAAAGTGTTAACTATACATATAGCGTTATTTTCAAACGGGAATATATGTATAATTAATTAATACATACTATGTATTAATTATTATGTAGGAGCTAAACGAATCAGTATGTGTATGTACATGTACTAATGTACCATTTAACTTTTTTCGATAAGTATTTTTTCGACTACATACACATGTACTTATAAATAGTAAATACTATTTCCTTCGAAACGGTTTTCTGTTTGATATTTCATTACTTACTACTAGTTCATGTTTCCTACGCTGTATAGTAAGTATAAGTAATACTTATGTTAATTTTTGAACAGAAAGTTATATTATATAGTAATATAGTTTATAGTATATTATACCTATTATAAATAACAATGTTTTGAAAATTTCGTCTGTAGCTTTGCGTATAATGTTTGCAGCCGTTTCTAGTTTATTGATCGCTGCATGTATTGTTTTCTAATTGCTAATCTATATAGCGTATACTTGAATAAGTATAAATACATACCTACGTGTATGTGGGTAATTCTAGGTGTCTATTTAGCTTGTAAGTGAAAGTGAATCACCATTCGTGATTATAGAAATATAATGTCTCAATTATATTTCTATAATTCTCTGTAATTTCGGTAAGGCAGAATGTTATGTAGTATGAAACATTTTATGCTAGTGATATAACTTTATTTTACGCTAGGGTAAAGAATGTAATGAAAGAAATAGAATTATGATATTAGGATTGGGGTAAGCTTTTGCTCTCTCATTTAGCTTTGTAACGTCTTTGGATTGCCAATTCTCATTACGGTTTTAAAATACATTGAATAAACGAACAAATTCTTCAAAAGTCTGTTTTTAAATCAATGAAATGACATCAATGCCCAGGTTTGTACGTCGCCCGAATTTAGTAGATCTTAGTGTCACTTGTCTCTCACGCGTGGCAATTAGGGTGAAGCTGTAAAGGAGCTATTAAAGCAATATTTGTTGCTGGTTGAGACAAACTTTGTTTTTTTTTAGTCTGATAAATTGCTTGTGTCTCAGCCAAAATCCTGAGGATCATTGTCGAGTCTAGCAAACATTGAACAGTTAACCGGAAGTCACCAGATTTACAGGTACACATAGTGCTTATAGGTATATCTACGTACTCTCACATGTGCTCACACTTGATGTAGAGAATTGGCTGGTTTGATTTCATGGAAAATGTCGCAATGCAGATATGTCAAAAAAATATAAAAAAATGTCAAATAAAGAAGACATTTTTTCCCTCCCATAAATCTCAAGAGACACGTTCCTATTATATGTATGTCACACGTACGTGATGGTGGCTATATGGATGAATAATAACCACATTAAAAATTATATCCGACATCTGTACACATGACTCAAGTGTCACAGTCCGCCCCAAAAAAATGATTTAACTCCTTGAGAAGACAAATGAGTTTTGTTTTTACTTTTATGTGCAAACCATAATCGTTTTTTTTAGACTTTCTAAGACGACAATACAATTAACATTGGGTACAATCCCTCATCAAGGAAATGAGACCCCAGGTAGGAAAGGTATAATTATTATGTACGTATGCAAAATATATGAGGGAAATAAGTTTTTAAAAAAGGAAAAATCCTCCTTTGGAAATCGGAGGGCCGGAGGAAATGCAAGGAAGAAAGTTTTGTTTTGCCTCTGAACCTTTGGCGTATGATAATGGATATGCGGAAAATGAAGGGATTTCCACCAAAAGAAAGAATGAGGGAGGGTGGGAGATGAGCTTCTTTGCTTATTTGGTTGTTGAGAGGTGTGACAATGGGCCATGTGTGCATCCATCTAATACAATTATTATGTGGTTCCCCGTAATATGCACTCCACCTTCATCAAAATGGGCATTTCCTCCTTATCCGCTTGATCCTGTTCCCAAAAACTCTCCAAAAGTCTACTTACTTCTTTCTCTCCTTTGAGTCATCCGCAACCCTTTTTTTTGTACTTTTTGATGGAAGCCACACGTTCCTTATGCATCACTCATTTATTATTTTGTATATGTGTGCATTACTCATGCACGTACAAGAAGATCCCCTTCATTTCCTTGAGTAGGATGCACACGTCGATGTGTAACTGTAAAGAAGAAAAAATACTTTCCATCTCGTTAATGGAAGCGTGTGCTTTTAAATATTCACAAAATAAAAAATGAGAGAGACGGAAAGGTAAATGGGATGTTTGAAGGTCCATTTATAGTATACCTCCTCAGTTTCTAGGTTAGCAGTTGCAATGAGCGAATCCCAAGTTTTATAAAGTGTACAATTATTGCGGTAAAGGGGTAAAAAGAGATCTCTCTCCATCCATAAGGCTACGCCTTTTTTGTCAGAGGATTTTCTTGCACGTACTTTCTAACGTACTCAGAGCTGTCTTATTCCCCACTTTTCCCCCCTTTATCCAAAATATACTACCAGCACACATTATATTATTTCTGTTCAGAATATAAAAGTCTACCTCTGACACTGATTCTATCGCCTCCACACATACTTTTTGTTCACTTTGTTGTACTCGTGTCTCTTTTAGTGGGTGTAATAATGGAGGAGGAGAATCCCTGATGACAATGGTGTACATCTCTTTCCCTTGAACCTTTATTTAGCTGAGTCCATCACACCCGTCAAGGCACATTCTTCTCCTTGACATTGTCAAACTAATAGCATCCTTTTACAGTTTAGACACAGAACAACTTGTTTCAGTTCAGGGCACAAAGTCCTCCGACATCTGCTTCATCATTGGCACTTGCTACACAGTTCACCCACCGAGTTTTCTTGGAGTAATACCTACATTATTTTTGTACATCCATTTTTGTTGTTGTGAATGTGCTAAAATTCAGGCAGAGAATGTCTCCGCAAAAATGGAGCATACCGTTGATAGGACAAGTTGCCCGAATCGGATGTTCGAATTTGGTTTTTACGTTCTTCGCATGGAATTTGTTGCTCTGGCCATCGATGGGAGCTGGGAGCGTGGGAGAATTTCATCAAAAGGACAATTCCTATGCTGTTGGTGAGGTAAAGAATCATTTTAATACATTTACTTTCTGCCAAAATTATGGTTGAAGAATCCGGATGCATAATATGCATACATAATACCTCAGATATACCTATTTCGGTCACTGAACAAGCTACTATATAGATATAGCATGGAGTTTGTACAGAAGCGAATTTTAGACATTTAAAAAAAATTAAAATCTGAGATGCTTCAATGCGGACGTTCAACGTTCGATAATCAATACCAAATTGAATGTCGCATTGTTTTTACTCCATTTTTTTTGAACAGGAAATTAGAACTGACGAAATTAGGAGTAAAAATGAATGGCTAGTGTACATACATACATAGGTCAACAGCCGCTATTTTCCGAAATAGTTTCATCCAAATAATCAAGCCAAAAAAAACTCCCTAATTCTCTTGAGTAATGCCAAAATTCTGTGAGACTTTGGAGACGATTTGAAGGAAAAATTTGAGAGTTTTTGGAGAAGTTTTTGGAGACTTTGGAGAAGATTTGACAGTTTTGGGAGAAGTTTCTGGAGATTTTGGAGACGTTTGTGGAGACTTCTGAGAAATTTTTGGAGGCTTTGGAGAAGTTTTCGGAGACTTTGGAGAAGGTTTGAGAGTTTTTGTATCTGTGCTGAAGAAAGTCTTCAGGAAGGCATTTTACCCAAAAATGTAGCTATCCCAGCTTTGTCATTCGTAACCGAGCAGGAATCTGACCATTAGGTAGATATTACATTACATATTAACTTTCCAACAATTATTTTAAGTGAGCACAAATTACGGTCTTATTACAGTATAGAAATTTGTATGCTAAAACACTGACGGTGACAAGTGGAGACATGCAATTTCTCCAGGATTACACGGATCATTAAGAAAAGAACCGTACGTGAACGAAATCGTGCTTTTAAGCTTTCAGTTATGGTCGTAGATTAAGATCACTTCACACAATAAAAAGTAATAAAAGTCAATAAAAACACTTTGTTAACAAGGCACAACATGAAGTAGTTATGCTATCAGGGGAGAAATTATTGCAGTGAATGGGCCATTACCTTAAAATATCATAGTCTTTGTTCCCTTGAAAAACGGTACTTTGCTACTTGAACACGCCTTTTGGAAAATGCACAAAAATACAGAATAATATATAGAATATAGCTAAATAGAGATTACATATGATTGGTAAAGGAAAGCGAATGGACCCCAATAGCGAACCGCGTCGTGTCCACGTACATCAGCAATCAACCAGGAGACTTGGAAGAATCTTTTGCGTCAAGTATTGAACGTGACCCCGTCCTAACTTGGTCACAGTACGGTCAACAACAACCACCAGCCGCTTTCCAGTCGGCGGGAATTGAGAGAAATCATCCCGTTGTCAATGTAAGGACATAATTTCTATATTGACACTTTGACACACCCTTGATTAAGCTATATTTTGTGAGTTTGGATGGAAGGCTTTCCCTTTTTCATTTGTCTTATTTCTCCCCCAAAGAAGCAGAAACTACTGATGGCTGTACCAACATCCGCTCCACCGGCTCCAATTCTGTCTCCCACGGCAGTGGCCACCATCATGAGGATGAATGACATTCCCTTGCTCAGCCCTCCGGTGTACATCCCTCCGCCTGTTCAGAAGCAACACCTCATGCCAATTCATGTGAAGCCCACTTATTTTGGGAGTCAACGTCGCGTGAATAAGAGGAAGATTGTCCCGACTTCATTTCTGGAGAAAGTGGCCCGGAAAGTCTTCTTCCCGGACCATCACCAGCCTTACCATCACCATCGACGAGCTGACAAGGAACGTCCGGGCGCTTCTCTCTTCCGATTTGACCATAAAAATAATGCCCGGATCCTCTTCCCCGGCCCTCATCCGGGCGTGCCCAGTCGACCCGGGATTTCCAACAGGTTGAGAAGTGACTATATTCAGGCCTTACTTTGTGCCTTCAAAACCGAGTCTGTGGGCATGCACGGGGAGCGCTGTATTCAAGCTTAAAGTAGCCTCAGATATGGAAGGTATGTCTTTCCACTTTGACTTCAAATACAACTTTTGTTATTGTTTTTGTTGATAATTTATGGAGCAAAGATTTTGGGACATGAAAAAGTTTCCGGAATCGGTAATTACGATTACGAGTGAGAGAGATCTTCGTTACTTGTACAAACTTGCAAAATAAAGTTGATTGTTATTGTTATTTGTTATAAAAATTTAAGTCGGATAAAAATTTTCATTTATTTTACAACCATACAACGTCAGGAAGGTCGCATGCTTGAGGCATTAGGATATTGGGAATAAGTAGGACTTATAGGACTACGGCTCTCCAAGCTACTTTAGAAATTGCATTAAGTTGTTGTTGAAAGAAATAGTACAAAATGTGTTTGCGTTTGAAGGCTTGTAATTGTATGAAAGTACAGTTCTATTTTGTATTACAATTTACGGGCGTAAATGCAAATTTTGAATTACAAAGCAAACGCAAAACTACATGTTAATTTGCGAATGTTAATTTACCACTGCAAATTTGTCACCGTATCTTCAAACTTGTAGTTGAAAATACGCCATTCTGTCGGCACGGCCATACATTTGCTCGACTTGGCCATTATTCGAAGCAGAATTGAAACCAAAAACAAAAGCAAACAAAAAACCGGTATTATGACATCTTTTCGTGACCGAACATTTTCAAGGGCTTACTTCATCCACTGTAAACCGTGAAAACATGTTGGTTGCATAGTTTCATTCTTCACAGGTGTGAAGTTCACGGCCGTAGAAAAACATAGTCGGACGCA
Organism: Disparrhopalites patrizii; assembly: GCA_034698585.1. Taxonomy (NCBI): domain Eukaryota; kingdom Metazoa; phylum Arthropoda; class Collembola; order Symphypleona; family Sminthuridae; genus Disparrhopalites; species Disparrhopalites patrizii. The sequence continues at coordinate 2,175 of JAQGBT010002519.1, read as the reverse complement.
AATTTATCTGTAGCGAAGTTTACGGGCGGCAAGATGTTTTTATCTTGAATTTATTTTAAATATTCGCAAAACTATGGTTATGGCTTACGGATATATACACAACTCCTTAAAAGAAACATTTCTATTCCAAAAAAGTATTCAAAATAATTATTGTTGTTGTGCTAGTAAGTCGCATTCATACGGGATGACTGCCAGACTGCGACTTGCTACAACATCAGTATTAATTTATTTATTATTACTTATTATGAATGCATACTGAACAAGAATCTTTGAATGGCTGTCCGACAGTCCGACAGTCCGACTCTGAGTTCGCAATTCGCAAGAATGAGAAAATGAGAATACCAAGATTTTTGAGAACTTGGTTTGGTACTGCAAATTTTATTTATTTAAACATTTATTTAAAAAATATGATAATATCTATTATGTATATAAATTTTATTGGTATGTTATTATTGGTTTGTTAGCACCTTAGCGCAGTTATTTTTTATTCCAATAAAAAAACTTTTTAAAATTTAAATAACCCTTTGTACACACATCGGTAAGCCTTAGTCTTTTAAAATCTCCGTCCAAATTTTCGTCAGCATCAGTATCATTAGATTAGACACAGGCAGAATAAAAGCGTGATCCTGGGCTCAAAATGGCCGAGCAAGTCACTTCTGCTGTCCCCAGCGTAGTTACGAGCGCCACCACAGAGGCAAGTAAGGCTACAGAAGACTCTCTACCACCAAAAAATGAAGCCACCAGCACGGCGGACTTTGACTCCAAAAGCAAAGAAGCCGTCAAAGAGGTGGACAAGAATGCTCCCAATCCACCGGAAGCATCAGAAACCCCCGGAGGGAAATCCGTAGAGACCAAGTCCAAGGAACAAGTATTCCCATCCAAAGCAGCTGTGAAGCCGGCGGAGAAAGGCAGCATCCCCTTACCTTCCCACGTCCCGAGCGTCCTGGAAATCAAAGTGTCCAAGTTCCTGGACGAAGTGGAGGCGGAAGAGGAGGAAGAAGAAGGAGAAGAAGAAGATTTGGAGTGGGAATCCAAGAACGAAGGGGGTGAGGAGGAGGAAGAGGACGACGAAGGTGGCCATCATGAGGACGAGCCGTCCTTCGACAAAAATGCCTTCGTCCGAAACATGTCCGCCACCTGGGCAGCCCGCGGGACGGATGCCACCAACTTGGAGGAGTCGGAAATTGCGACCAAAAATGCGGACGCCATCAAAGCCATTTTCGGGATCTCGGACGACGCAGCAGACGGAGGGAAACGAGATTCGGGGAAGAGAAGCAGCAATAGCCAAGATTCCCGCTCTTCCACCACCCGAACCGGGAGTTTGCCCCCCGTGAAATGGCCCAAGGAGTGGATCGTGAAGTGTCCGGGGGAATACGGGGAGCCCATCCCCAGTTATGTGGTGGAATTGTCCCCGCAAATCTCGGACGAAAGTGTGGCTGCTGATGGTGAGAAGGGAGAGGCGCCTAATGGGAAGATTCCGCCCTACACGGCCTCGGATCAGGACGAGACTTGGTTCACCCGGGACTCCACCAAGGCCATTCGGGGCTCCGCCGCGCCCCTGGACACCATCTCCGGGGCTCCTTCTTTCTTCTCCATCCACCCCTCTGTGAGCCGATTTGCCCGGGAGAACAAATTATCCTCCACCGCATCCACCAAAAGCCTCCATTCCACCCTCTCACGATTTGACCCCAAAGACGAGCCCGTCTGGCAACGCGGGAGGCACTTTGACCATGCCAGTGACCCGGACAGGAGGCATTTCATCACCGTCATCAACACCCTCAATTATGATGTTAAATACATGGAGGTTTGTTTCTGTTTATTTTGTTTATTTATTATAAGTAAACACGGATTGGCCTCAAAACAATACCGGATATTTTGGGTCTTTTGATTTTAATCACTTTCATTTTTTATAGGCCACACAGAGCACTTTACTTAGCGAGATTCGAGATCGCTACAAGTGCTACAATTCCAATATTGACAATTACAGGTGGACGGATGTGTACGAAAAGAAACTACATTTTGAACTCACTCTTCACCAGGTGACCTGTTCATCTTTCAAATCTTTTAAATCTTTTAAATCTTTTAAATCTTTTAAATTTTTTAAATCTTTTAAATCTTTTAAATCTTTTAAATCTTTTAAATCTTTTAAATCTTTTAAATCTTTTAAATCTTTTA
>JAQGBT010002518.1:0-23684 GCA_034698585.1 Disparrhopalites patrizii | reverse complement strand
CGCTCTTTCTTTTGTATTTTCTCTTTGTATTCTCTCGCTCTTTCTTTTGTATTTTCTCTTTGTATTCTCTCGCTCTTCTCTCTTTTGTATTTTCTCTTGGTATTCTCTTGTTCTTCTCTCTTTTTGCATTTTCTCTTGTACTATTCTCTCGGTCTTCACTCTTTTTGTATTTTCTCTTTGTATTCTCTCGCTCTTTTTGCATTCTCTCACTATAATTCTATCATTCCTCTATTTCTCTATCATTCTCGTTCGTCTATCTCTCTCTATTTACCTCTGCGCGCTCTCTCTCACTCTCTCTCTTTCTTCCTCAGAATGAGGTGTGTTGTGTCTGGGAGATGTGGAACGTAGTAAAAAAAAATGTAGTACTAGAATGCAAAAAATGTGGATAAGTGGAAATTTTTATCCTTTGGTGTTTTGAGGGCACCCAAGAGAAAGAGGTGGAAAATTAATAAGATGAGAGAGAGAGAGAATATGACTGAGGACGAGCAAAAGGCAGATCAAAGGAAAGTTCCGACAGGAGAAAATCGAGGGAAAGTGGAATGCAAAAGTGGGGAGAGAGAGAGAGAGATTACACGTTAGATACAAAGGGAAATGAAAAGAGATTGTGGGGAAGAAAAAAGCGTTTTTCTCCAAGTCACGGCTTATCAAACAGACGAGGACGGGGGAATGGGAGAGAATCAAAGGATGAAAAATGTTTGGGCAAGGAACCTGGGAATGAGGGGGGAAGTGGGGGGTTAAAAGGAATCACCATGATGAAATGAGAAAAACACAGATATGCAAAAATCCTCCACATGCATAAATCTTTGTGTTGTCCCAGGCTATAATAATATAGCGGGTAAATACAAGGACGAATTGAAAGGTATGGAGGGAGATAATATTTTTTGGGGGGATGTGGGGGAGACAAAAAAAAACCTTGGAGGAATGCGAATCGAGTTAGGAGCAGAGCTGGCTGGAGACACCAAGAGTCTTCTATACGCCTTAGATGCATAAACGAAATAGAGGATTTGTGTGGGAAAGGCTTGGCAGAAAATTACAGGAATCGTATAAACGGGAGGCGAGGAAAGCAAAGTGAGAGGCCGTTCGTAATGGAGGAAGAATTCCCGACCTTCGACGGAGGGAAGGAAGAGTTAGTTGAACATATCTGGAACTTTCTCCGTGAACCAGAAACTAGAAAAATATTACAGGAGAGATAGCAGGAAATTTACAACAACGCAACATGGGAAAATTGACGAGAAATCAGGAGGGAAAATGGCAAATGAGCAAGATCAGAGAGAAAAATGAAGGAGTGCAACAAAGCAGAATGGCGGAAAGTGACAAAAGAGAAAGCAGGAGAAATGACAAAAGAGAAAGCAAAAAACGTGATAAAAGAGAAAGCAAAAAACGTGACAAAAGAGAAAGCAAAAACGTGACAAAGGAGAGAGCAAGAATTGGGGCAAAAGAGAAAGCGAGAAATTTAACAAAGCAGAAGGCAGAAAAGGTGACGAAAGTAAAAGTAAGAAAAACGAAGACAGTGAAAGCAGGAAAAAGGTCGAAAATGAAAAGTAATATAAGAGAAAGCCGGCAGAGTACATAAAAATAGAGAAAGAAAGGGAAATGGCAGCAAAGTAACAAAAGAGAAAGCAAGGAAAAAGACAAATTAGTTGGAAAAATAATCTCAAAAGAAAAAAAGTCGAAAAGGCGTAGGCAAAGAAAACAAGTCCAAAGAGAAAGGCTACGGAGGAAAACAACATAAAAATAAAAAAGATCAAGGAACAGTCTAAAGGAAAGAGAAATAAGCTAAAAGCCAAATAGTAAGGGAAATTTCGAAGAGAATTGAGGCAAACCCCGAAAGGAAGCGAAAGTCGAGAAGTGAAGAAGGCGAAGAGAAAAAGTATTGGATACACAAAACCATAAAAATGAAAGAGACAAAAAGAAATAAAAATTCAAAATGCATGAAAACCTACCAAGAGCAAAAAAACTAGTCGTAAAAGATCGCCGAAAACCTAGGCAATTTACAGCCCAAGCTATGAATGCAAGTCTGTACAGGGTGCCAAAAATTTGCTTCCCTACTAGCGCTACGATGCGCAAATGCGAAGAGCACTGAAGACATGTATTTCGTGTAGACGTTTATTATTGCGGATCTAACGAAATTTTTTTCATTTAGAACCGACCAATATTTGGCAAGTTATGGTGGTTTTTTCAAAACAAGTTAAAAAATCTGAATTTTCGGCAAAATTCCGTGTTTAGGAACCAACATTTTTCATTTCTGCATTGATTTGGTTTATTTCTGCATTATTTTCGTTGTGATAAAATAATTAAATTATTAATAATTCTGACGGGTGTTTCCAAAAGGCTTGCATCACATGTTTACACATGGTCATTATGGAATATACAACATTCGTGGGCGAAAAATTATCATTTGCAAAGCGCCCAAAAGTTAACATTCGTAATTTATAAGACATTAATTCGCTTAAAATGACTTTTTGTTTGAATTTTTTATGATAAAATAAAAACATTAAAGCCTGTAAAAATTCTGATTTTTGAACTTGTCGCGGAAAAATCTCCATGACTTTGTGACTTATAGCTCGATCTGCAGGGGAATGTTTTTCTTAGATTCAGAATGAAATATTGTCAACAAAACACGCCATAGCATCTGAATAGCGCTCGAAAAAATTGCCATAACTTGACAAATCCTGGTCAAATCGAGATAAAAGTTTTTCTCTAGCTCCGCAATACAATTCTGCATCGAATACATTTATTGAGCACTCATAGTATTATCGCTCCATAATAGCACAAGTGGAGTCTGCAAGTTCTTGGCACGCTGTACCTACATAAAAATAAACGCCAGAGAGATAGAAACACCGAATAGTCTCGAGCTCCACGAAGATAACAAGAGCCAAGAAGACTCAAGCTCCTCGTAAATGAGATGTTTCCATAGAAAATGCATACTAGTCCTGGAGAAAGCGTGAGAATTACCTCTCGATATGATCGAGAAAAAAATACAGGAATAAAAAGAGGCCACAAAATGCGAGAAGATGAGAACGAGGAGATAACACCCTAGAAAAAAGGAAGAAAGAAAACATGTTCATAGAACGATACCATTTGGAAGCAAAAGTAAAAAGTACAGGCAAAGAGAAGGATGAGGGAGTGCTATAATACCAACAAAATTTTTCTCTTCTTCTGAATTGGAGGTGAAAGGAAAAGTGGTTGAAGGTCAATGAGACAATAAAAATGAGGGAAAGTGGTTGTATCATGCGCTCCGGTAAGCCAAAAAAGAATAATCGGCCCTGTAGTAGCGAAGGAGCTGGGTAAGGCCTGGAATAGTAGTAGTAGTAGTCGGTACTAAAAACCAGCAGTAGGAGTAAAAAGTAGGAGCTCGCTGCAAACGAAAAAAAAACGGTCGAGGTGAAAGTAGGGGGAAAGACGTCGGGAAAGAGAGCTAAAGAGAGAGAGAGAGCTACAGAGAGAGCTAAAGAGATATGGGAAAGCACGAGAGAGCTAAAAAGATAAAAGATAGCAAGCACAATAAGCTCAAAAGAGGGCTAAGAAGAGAGAAAGCATAAGAGAGAAAGCACAAGACAGAAAAAGGGAAAGCACAAGAGAGAGAAAGTACAAGAGAAAAAAAGAGAAAAAAGAGAAAGCACACGAGATAAAAAGAGAAAGTACACGAGATAAAAAGAGAGAGAACGCCGAAGGCAGACAAAGAGAGAGGGAGAAAGTAGAAGAGAGTAAGTGAGAGGAAGCAGTAGAGAAAGAGAGAGCAGAAGAGAGAAAGAGAGAAAGCAGAAGAGAGAAAGAGAAAAGGCAGAAGAGACAGAATTCAGAAGAGAGAAAGAGAGAAGGCAGAAGAAAGAAAAGGGAGAGAGAAATCACAAGAAGAAAAGAGAGAGATCTCTGAGAGGAAAATAGAAAGAAAGCGCAAGAGAGTCAAAGGGAGAAAGAGAAATCTCAAGCGAGAAAACGAGAAAGAGAAAGCTCAAGTTAGGAAAAGAGAGAGAAAGAAACAATAATAGGAAAGGAAAGAGAGAAAGCAGAAGAGAGAAAACGTGAGAGACAAAGCTCAAGTTAGGAAAAGAGAGAGCGAAAGCACAAGAGAGAGAGAGCTAAAAAGTGAGAATAAACACGAGAGAGTTAGCAGGAGAGAAAGCATGAGAGATAGTTAGCGAGAGAGAAAGCACAGTAGAGGAAAAGAGAGAGAGAGAAAGCACAAGAGAAGAAAAGAGTGAGAGAAAGCTCTGCAAGGCAACGAGAGAGAGAAAGCCCTATGAGGAAACGAAAGTTCTGAGAGGAAGTAAGAGAGAGAGAGAGAGAGAGAGAGTTTAGAAAAGAGGGGGGTTGCGCATATTCTTGGCAGAAAATTTTGCCCACACTCTGAAGCCATATCAAGGTCTGGTCTGAGGGTAGTAGTGAGTAAGTCCAACACTGACACACACATACCATCATCCAATCTTTTCCGGAACTCTCAAGTTAATAATCAATAAGGATCAGAAGGAAAAGACGTGGACACACAGACACACAGAGAGACTGTACACAAGGACCCGGAGGATCATGGGATTCCTGGACGACCACGAAGACCGCTTCTTCGTGTGAATATAAAAAAAATACACGAACGGGGGAAAAAAAGAAAGTCCTTCATCGGTCCTCTCCCGTCTTCCTTGTAACAAAAAAGGGAAAACAGTATTTACTTTGTCGGAGGAGAGGAAACAGCATCAAGGTCTTAAAGAGGCTCTTCTCTCCTCTTTCCTTTATTTCTCTGCTTTCTCCTTCTCTCTCTCTCTGTCTGTCTCACTCTTTCCCTCTTTAGCTCCTAATCCTCTTACAACACAATACATGATTAACATCTTCTTGAACGTCCCCATTATCTTTGTGTGTGAAGGGGCGGAGGACGGGAGGAGAGGGGATTAAACGTACCTTATTTTTATTATTACTGACAAAACCCTTTTGGAAATAAAGGGTTTAGTCCCAGAAGAAAAAAAGAAGAAGGAAATAAAAGCCCCCAGGAAAACTTTCTCCTTTTCAAAGTGACTGATGGAGTCGGGTCCACTTCTTGATCCTTACCTTGCGGTGAACCCTTGTTGCTGCTGCTGTGGGGAAGTTTCTATTGGCAAGGGGATAAAAACTGTCGCGACCATCTCAATGGTGAGATTTATTTTCTTTTATTGATACTTTTTTTTTGTATATTTTTTTTCTGACATTTTTTTTCTTAACCGGGAATACTTTCTCCGTGAAAAAAGGGAAAGGGCTGGAGGAAGGTGGGGATGGGATTAATCGGAATTGACAATACACTTTCTCCCAGGAGCTTCATGCTTCTTTGGGTGTCCAATCGAATTGTGGGGGAGACAATTATTTTTTGGGGGTTGCGGATATACATATAACTATGTAATGTATTTATGTATGTTTTTTTTATATTTTCTCTACGACTTTCTGTTTTATGTATGTTTTTTTTATTTCTTTTTTTCTCTCTCTACGACTTTCTGTTTTATATATTTTTTTGGATTCTTTTTTTCTAGACACTCGGCATTGGATACGGCATCATGGGCATGTGGTTTGCTCTAAAAGCTTTCATATCCACACCTCCTGGAGAGAATTTGCCTGAAATCCTAGCCATCTGTGCAGTTACTTCGGTTGTGGGAGGCATCATCCGATTTCTGTCTTCCTTTTTCCTTCATCGTTCCGTGAAGAATGTAAAAAAATGGTCTTTTTTCTTTCTCGCTTTCTCTTGTCTATTTTTGGGTTCTTTTTGGCATCTTTTTCCATTTTTTCTTGCATCTTTTTGCTTTCTCTCTGGTCATTTTTTTCCTCTCTGGCATCTTTTTGCTCTCTTTGTAGTCTCTTTTTTTTTCTCTCTCTCCCTCTGTTTCTTGTCTCTTCTTATTCTCTTTTGCCATATTGATTTTGCTGGGCTTTCGTCGAGTATTAAGGCTTTTCTTCCTTTTCCTGAGATTTGGCTAAATCCACGGGGATTTTTCCCATGTTCGTATTAAGACACAAGGGAAATGCATAAGTAGGGCCTGGGTTTGCTTTTTATTTTTGGGAGGGCAAATGCTATTATCTTCCATGGATGAGCCCTGTTAAGAAAGGATTTGGCTTTCACCTGCTCTTTTTGTAAAACTGGGGAGGGAGATTTAAGCCTTTCCTTGGGACTATTTTTAGAAGTCCATTCATGGTCTTTCCCCAGAGTTTCCCCAAATATTTTATGGGTTACTGGGTCCATACGCTATTTGGCATTGGAATTGTTTCGAAATATTATTGGGTAAATGAAATTGGTGGGAATTACGGTAATTTTGTTTAGAATTCAATTTCTATAGCTGGCAATATTTTCCCAATTTTGACTGGCATTATTTAGATATTTTGATTGGCTTTATTCTCCATGTTTTCCGCATTAACATTTGACTTCAGTTGGTTTTGGGGAACAATTTAAAGCAAATTTTCTCATTATTTTCTAGAACAATTTAAAGGGAATTTTCTCATTATATTCCCGAACAATTTAAAGGGAATTTTCTCATTCTATTTCAGAAACAATTTAAAATGTTATTTCCAGGTTTTTATACTGGGTTTTCCAGTAATTCCAGGGATTATTATGCCAGTTTAACATTTGGAATTTAAACGGAAATGAAATTAAGCAGAAATTAAAACCTTATGATATTGGGAAATTATTAGGGGAAAATGTAGACTTCATACGCATGTTGGGGATTTCCGTAATGAAATAAACTAAAAACTAAATGTAATAACATAAAAACCTTGTGTGAAGTACTTTTCCACTGAAATAGAATGTTTGTAATTATATTTACAAAAAAATTAAATAAAAAACCTCTTGAATAAAGGATTTGGATCCCCCGAAAAAAGATAGATAGGTAGGCAATTCCCAAAGATATTTTTATAGCTCATAAAAATCTACCCCCGAGATTTTGTAAGTGTTTTCCTACAATAAATTATGGAGAAGTGGTTGATGAAGAAGGAAATTCGTGGAAGTGAAATGCTGCAAAAAAAAACTTAAAATGGGTTTCAAACGTACCCTCAAAACGCCCACGATGGTTCCTCGTATGTGTGGGCTTTAAAATCCAGTGAATTGGTGGGGAAAATGCCTCATGTGAATTTGCATTATTGATTTTTATTGTATTTACTTCCTTTCTCCTCCTTTCTCTTGGCCCATATCCCCTCTTTCCCATGCTATTTTTCTGTACTTATACAAAAGTAGATAGGTATACCCTTGGTGCATGTAAATGCTTAGAAAAAAGGGGTAAATGGTGTCCTCTGAATGCTTTTTTTTTTGCTGTAACGGAGAAAAATATTGGCGAAATATCGCCCTGAAAATAAAACAAAATGTATATATTCAGGAAAGCAAAACAACAGCAAAGATCTGGTGTGGTCTCTCCTTTGGGCTGGTGATCGTGGTGACTGCCATAATTCTTGCGGTGTCCCAGAAGAATCCGGGATTCTTTGAGAGTCTCTCCATCAAAGTCTTCCTCTGTCTCTGTGGTATTGACTTCTTGCTCCTTCTGTACTTCCTCTGGGTCATCATCGTCTTTGTGAAGGAGATCATTGACATGCCCACGTAAAAGGGAAATAGGTTAGAAATAAAAAAAAGGAAATTTGGGGGTTTATCATGGCTAGTTTTTCAAAAAATAATAATTAAAAAAAAATAACCGTTGGATGCTGCATGAAACCCTTCTTTTCGTGCAGCTCTTTCAAAAATAACCAGACATTCTTGTACAATGCAAAATAATTCCAAGAAATTCTTTCCAAGAAATTCCAAAAAAAAAATGTCATTTTAATAACACACGTTTTTAGTACTTTATAATTGTCACCTTTAGGGGGCAATTTCTTACTACTTACATTTTCTATTTCTGGAGAAATCCCCTTTCCACGGGGGGTTACCCGTAAAAGGTGGCAAATCGTCATTTATTGAAGGGGAGAAAATCGCGTAATAATAAAAATTGTATTTCCTTCATAGGAGGAATTCACTGGAAAAATAACTGGAGAAAAAGAGAGACGTAAAGGGGAAATCCCAACGTCACTACTTTTGACGTTCTTTTTTTTGTGTTTTTTGGGGGCTTGGATTGGTATAAGAAAAAAATTGAATTAATTTCTTTGTACTGACTCGACAAAGATGGACTTTATTTATTTAATTAAGACACCCAAAAGTTTTCGGCAGACGTTCAAGTCTCTTTCGTTTGGTGATGAAAATTTAATCCGTTTAGTTAACTTTGGCGGCTAACAAATTAAATTTGATTACCTTGGGAAAGAGGATAAAGTCCGAGAGGGAGAAACAAGTTCTTTGACAGTTCTTCAGTAATTCAATTATAAGAGGGGAAAGGAAGGAAAAAAAAAGACTTCACAAGACTTAAGTTTTTTGATGACGAGACGCTCTCTGTGTATTATAGTACTTGAAAAGAAAGGGTTAGAGAGGAGACAAAAAAAAAAACTTTGGCGTTATGTATTTTGAACGTATGTTCTAAGAAATTTTTTGTAGAGCCCTTTTTCCAAGGAAAAGAAAAAAACGATAAAAAAAACTATTAATGCAAGAAAAAAACATGGAAACAAATAGCAATATAACATGACACACTTGACTTACACCTGAATAGGGGTATAGAGAATACGTAATGCAATATTTAAAAAAAATGATATTATAAAAGAAATATATCTTTCATAGTTTCAATTCCTTCTCAACCCTTTCGTATGATTTGGAGCTGGTCTCCATTTCTTCGACTATATTATGTAATATTTCCCTTTCGACATATAGTTTGAAATGACATAAAAAATAGTCCAAGGAGGTAGAGACATATTTTTAGGGTAAAAAAAATATTTCGCAATAATTACAAAAAAAAATATTATACGTATGATGTTACAATTTCATTGTTGAGATATGGACGATTTTTTTTTCTGATCTCACAAAACGTATATATGTACATATGTGTCCTCCTCTTTTTTAAGGGAAAAATTGTACATGTATATTATGTAACAGTCCAAAGACATGAAGGAAACCGCCATGCTTCCAGTATTTCATACATATATAAAAACTTTTCCAGTGTGTATACGTTGTATAAGGGGAAAGAATGAAAATTAATTAAATTACATTCCAAAACTCAGAGAAAGTAATTAATTACTCAACAAGAGAAAGAGAGAGAGAGAGAAAGGGAACTTGTGGGTAATTACAAAATACATGAATTCTCTGCGGATTTCTAGGGGAGGAGAAAGCAAAAAAAAAAAATACAATGGTAACACACCACAAAAACGGCCTGGTCCATCTTCTATATATGTGTGAATTCTTTTTTCGGGACGAATATATAAAATTTGAGTAAATATCTCTCTTTTAGTATAAAAAAACCCTCTGATACCATAGAGAAATAGATATGAAAAATCCGTACAATATGGAGAAATAAATTGGATATAGACGAGACAAATAATGTATAAATCCCTGTATGAAAAGTCTTTAGGAAAAGATGAATATAAAAAGCGTCTAAAAGCCCGTATAAAAAGTGTCTAAAAAGGAGCATAAAAACCCGTGTAACAGGAAAAAAGTGTACAGCCAAAAACTGTATAAAAACCAGTTTATAAACAATTTACGTGCAGACAACTGAGTGAAAGAGCACCCATGTAATATGGAAAACTTTTAGTTACAGAGAAAGATACAAGTATAAAAGCCCGGATGAAATGTGCAAAAAAAAGTGTACAGAAAAGCCAGTATAAAAAAGGGGTATGAAAAATTTGTAGAGAAAAGTATAAATTCAGTGAAATATGAAAAATTTATACGGACAAAAACAAGTATAAAAACTCCTGGTACACATCTGTCTTCTTCATCCGGGAATTTGTATGGTGCAAGAGTGCTTTAATAATGTTTTCCCTCAGCTCTGTTTCCGTGAAATAATTAAAATATTTCCTGGAGAAAGCACATATGTGTTGGTGTATGGTAAAAAAAATTTTTTTAGCTCCAGCCCACATGACATGACCATCCACCTAGTTTTCTCCAGGAAAAAATTTCCCACATTGAAAATTTCACCATACTTTTACCATGTCCTGAATGATGTAGTATTATTCTTTTAAATAAATGCTGCAATCCAAAATTCCTCTTTCAAAATTCCATATAAATTCCATGTTGTTGGAAATATTACATTCGTCAGTTTCGTCACAAAAATGGGGTTGCCTCATTATAATTTTAAATAAGGAAGGATGTTTCCCTGGGAATTTTTCTTTTTGGAAGAAAACAAGGAAATGGTCATGTATATTAATTAAAAATGCCCCCATTGTGGGCGTTACATGTATGTTTTCAATTAACTAATATAGTCGATATAAAAATAATGAAATTCTTATATTATAAAATTATACTAATAAATCAATGTACCTCGTGAGACACTGTGAAAATGAGGAAGAGAGGGATTTTTCCAAGGATATTATTTTGGAACAAATGTCATACAAATTGTGTTTTTTAGTAAAAAAAATATATAGGAGAAAGTATGTACATAAATGTTCAATTACATACATTAGTTGTTTGATACAACAATTGTATGATTTTTTTTTTTTATTCCAGGGACATTATGATTAATGTGGGAAGAATAAAAAAAATACACTTTCAATCTGTTCTTGCTCAGTTGTAGAAGACACAAAAATTATTTAGTACAATTGTGTAGGCGTAAGGGATGTTTTATACTATTAAAATTCTATTTTCAATGTTAATAAGTAATAATTGTATTTATTTTTATTAAAACACATTTGTTAAGTGAATCACATTGTTAATAACCAATTTTACTCCGATGAATAACGTTTTTAAGAATTTTTGATAGACCATATGTGTTTGTACATTGTAACTTATAATTTTTCATCATTCGAAAATATGTTTCGTACGATGAAGTTCCATTCATTTGGCACAAATTTATTTTCAAAACTATGTTTCCCTGAAGTTTTCAAAAAATGTGTTTGCAAAAATTTGTCCAAATTGTATCCGAAACGATTGCTGTTGACCGTTCTTTGTACCAAAAAGGTTGAAGATGAAAAAAAAAATAATAAAAATTTATTAATTCATCGTCGAAACGGCTGGGAGTTAATAGCATAAATTTAATTGAAATTTTGGCTTTCAGCGAATAATTACAAATAATTTTCAATTATTGGATTAAATAACTGTACATATCCTGCCGAGTTCAATCAAGCTGTGAGATTCTGTCTGGTAACATTTGTAGTTACATAATTTTCCAACTAATTTTATTTACTTAATGCAATTTTATGGGTTATAAAGTTATGATTTTGTTATTGTCACCAAACAAATTATTTTGCTGAAAGTAATTATAATTAATTGTACACTTTGAAATTAATTAAAATCATTTTTTTACAATTCCGGAGAAGCCAATCGTTGCTGCAAGGTTAAACAATGAAATATTTAAAGAGCAAAATTAGCGGGAATTTTGAAGAATATTTTTCCATTAAATTTCCACGTGCTGTTTCCTGTTTTTATTGTTTTGTTTGATGCATTCGTTTATCTGATTTTATTTCGTCCGGATATTTTTTAACTTTCTTTAAACAATAACTTGAAATATTTAACTACGATGAGTTAAATTTTGAGGATACTTACACTAAAAACAATAGTTTCTAGTATTTTACATAGTTTTCTTTTTATTTGGCGATGAGCCTCGAAAGTAAAAGAAATGCAAAAATAACCAGAGCTTACTGGGAATGCAAATTTCCCAGTCAGATCCCGGCCTTACAAGGAAGTTTTTCAGGAAAAGAGATTTATAGCCTGACTTTGGGTCAACCGTACCATCCGCCGATTCAGTACCGGGTCAATTTTGTCAAATTTGTCATCAAACAGGTAATTTTTGCCATTGATTTAGATTTAGTACTTCAATGCTATTAACGTTGTTCTTGCTTGTTCGACTATAAAGAACGTTGATACAGTGAGAACTGAGAACTGTCGTAATTATATCTTCAAGATTTTAAAGGCAATTGTATTTTTATTAAAGTGGCAATTTCTCTTCAATTGGCAACATTTCTGGAGACAATTCGGAGTAATAGTATATGTTGACACGTTCAGCAATTTCTGTCAAGCTGTATCGGAAAATGCCGGCTACAAATTCAAACTATAGATTGGAGATCAGGAAAACTAAATGAGAAAGTTAACCTGCAGGTTGAAATTCGGAACTAATCAAATATCTAGTCTGTTGACCTTATACGTAGGTCGTTGACCTTGTTTAGGAGTTGGTCAAGTTCTAATTTGATGGATGGAGAGTTCGATTTGTCATATCAATTTATGAAGGTTCATGTAAAGACGTAATCAAATTTCTTTGCCCCCGATATAAAAAGTGGAAGTCAATGACTTTCTGATTACAAAAGTTTTTTTTTGTCCGTTCTGTCGGTTTGCCATCGCTTGGTCACAGCTGGAGTCCAAACCTCTGGGACAGGAGACAGGAAATGGAGATGAAGTGGATTTACTGGAAGAGGTGGGAGAAGACGAGGGGGAAGCCTTAGAAACGTGGTATGAATGTTTAGAGGAATTGTCGAAGGCATCGGTGCTGACAGAACCTTTCTACCGATTGTATTCCTTAGAAGATGATGATGATGTTAGCCCAGGAAAACCCTTCAAGATCTATGAAGATGAGAAAGCATTTGTATCGGACGGATCGACAGGTCTGATTACTTGGAGGGCTTCCCTGGAGCTAAGCAAATGGCTGGCATCCGACGTCCAGCATTTGACCACCGACAATGGCAACTGTTGCTCCTGGGCTTTGGAACTAGGTTGTGGGACGGGCTTGTTAGCCGTCGCAATAATGACGAAATTCCCAGATTGTGTCCTCCACTATTTTGCAACAGATGTTCACAATGGTGTCCTCGAGAGATGCCGACAAAATGTGGAGGGAAATCAACTGAATGATAAAATCGATACCCTAGCCCTAGATTGGGTGAAAGATGAAAGCAAATTTTCGGAGTTGTGCCAGAAGTCCCTCCACACTTACCATCAAGGACCGGGAATCCTCCTAGGTGCAGGTAATAAATCATGAGGATCATTTTTCCTTCCTCCTCACCCTCTTCTCCTTTTTGAGGGGAAAGCAGGTAGAATAAGTGGGAAAGTGAAGGAGAGGGAGCCGTCACCGGAGCAAAGAAAAATTGAATGCCGTCCAATTTTAGACTTTGATATATTTTCTTCTCTTTGACACATCTAATTTATTTTATGCAATACTTGACACAAATGTTTAGAGAGGTAACGAGAGGTAGAATTTTCAAGGATCATCATCATCAGCAAAAGTGGCAATCGAATGATTTACTATCTATATCCTCTTCCTTTCTTGTTCCAACTAACAAAACCATTACAAATTCTTTCACACGGAACAAGATTAATGGTGGAGATGAGGATGTGTGGGCGAAGATCATTTGGTACTTATAATGTGATTAAAAACTATATAGTTTATGTGGATATTGCATACACATTGAATTCGTGCTACAAGCTACATCTGTATACATTTTATTTTACAAACAGCGTGTGTATATCTACTTATATAACATTAAAAAAGGAATGATTTTTTTTTTGTCTGCAGACGTGATCTTTGATGTGACTGTGATGCCTTTCTTGACGAAAATCGTCAAAATATTTCTGAACGTTGAACCCACGGGGAAAGTGTACTTTAGCTCAGCCATTCGAAATGAAGCAACTTTTCACGAGTTTAAATGTGAACTAAGTAGGTCTTTTTAGACTTTTATCTATCGCTAAATACTGCTTCTTGCTCATACTAATCGTAAAAAGACACATACAAATTTTTCATGGTGATAAAAACAAGTGAAGAAGGAAATTATTAACATAAACAAGTTCTCGTAGACACTAGACACTATATGGACTAGTCCCAAAATATCAATAATAAATTAAATTGTGATTATTTCGTGACTATACAGAAAAAAATCAACTGGAAATGGAAATCGTGCACGAGTGGGATGACAAGACTGGGTTAATTATTGAAGTAAGGAAAACGTGAGAAGTTACAACTAAAAACGCAATAACCAATGCGTCTACTCAGCATTCAATATAAGCATAAATTGGTAATTGAAAGTTGCTCACGAAACATATTTTTCATAATTTTCATATAATATAAAAATGAACACGGAGCAAATAAATCGTTGAAACTTGCACACTATTATCATTTTGGCAATTATTAAGAGAACTAAACCGAACCATGAGATTTTTGTTTGGTACTAAATGTATTAATTTCCCCTAGAAATGACTGCATATTATGAATGGTGGTTCCTCCCACTACGGCGGCCAATCTATTCTCGATTCGATTAATATTGTGAATAACTAAGGACTCCGCGTAGGTGACACCGCCCAGAATAAAGATAATGACCTCCGAAGGCCGATAATTGTCAACTCCTCCACTTGTTTTGGGAAATGTTGGGAAAGCACCCTCTCTAAGTTTCCCTTTTAGTACGTCTTCCACAATCCCTTTCATCCAAGGAGTATGTTGGGTGTAAATGTTTTCCACCCCTTGCATTCCTTTGATGAGCCTCTTGGTGACGGCCACCGGGTCAGAACCATACAAATCTGATCTACGTTTCTTCGCCCCACCAAATCTAAGAAGATTCTGTACGGTGTCCGTAGTTTCTTTAGTCAGGCCTCGATGTTTCAATTTGGAAACGAGTCCTACCATGTCGTTATTGGAATGTGCTTCGTACCGGAGAGCGTACAGGAGGACTAGGCGGAGAGCATCCTCATCCCGAATTTTATTATTATCCAGCAGTTGCTTCATCCTCTGCAACGATGAGGAGTGATTTGAGTGACATGCGAGCTCCTGCTCTAGTTCGGAGACTTCCAACAAACGGTACTTTTCGTTGAGTCGGGCCAATTCTCCCACAACAGCCACGTGCTTGGACACAGTCCCCGACATCTGCTTGAAATGCGGGTAATTCTCCACAAAGTTTTTCATATCTTCAATAGATTCCACCTTCTGCTGGGTTTTCACTTTCGTTTGAAAATCTTCTACCAACTGTCGTAAACTCTGTCCTACTGCACCAAAGTCCGCATACATGTTGGTAGCGAAAAAAACATCATTATCCGAGGAGAGAACCACTTCTCGGAAGTCTCTATGAATATCTGTGAACCACAAAAAATCTCCCACATTACTTATTTTCAATTAAAAACAATTAATAGCAAAAATCTTGACGGGGAGTACTTTTTATTTTTATACTGCTTACCCGGTGCATTAGCAAGACTAACTCTATGATTCTTAATGGTCAACAGCTCATGAACCATGGCTTGGTAGGTCCATTGGTTCAAAAGGGGTGTGAGGCAGTCATCCCTTCTATCCAAGAGCACAAGGACAGGTCGAGGTTGGTTTCTCCCGTGGAAATCAAAGAGGTCCTTATTCATCAGACTATGAACTTTGTCCGCCAATTTCTGGGTGGGTAAAGATCCTTCGGTGTAGCGAATGAAGGGGCACTTCTTCACGGAGAGGAGGTAGCTAATGATGACTGAGGCGACACTATTAATCAATCCTTCGGAGAGGAGGTCACCCTCCGCAAAAGAGGGTCCCATCGGAATGCTGGAGATGAAGCAATGGGGACTGATTGGAATGTAATCCGCAAAGAATTCACAAATCTCCCTCACCACCTCTTGCTCATCTGCCTCCGCCAATCTCTTGACATCCGATTTGGAAATGATGTTGGTCCAATGAAGGAAGTATGAGCCGTACATGGGTGACTTCAATTCCATGGCCAGTAAATGGATATTCTCTTGGGTGGGTCGCAAAAAGGTGAGACATTTGAGGTGTCGAAGCGGCTCCCGATTACTGATGTTGTCCAAACGATCACAAAGGTACACTTCCTTCTCCATGATTTCGGATTGGGCATAGACCATACTGACGACGGATGTCGTCTCCTTGTCCATTAGCAAAATCTTCATCCCGGGACCACAACCTTGAATCATTCGGTCAATGTACTGACGAATGGCCTGGATTGCATTCATGATGAAGATCAAAATCAAATACACAGCCACACAAGGTCAAAACTAAATACGCTGTTACACAAGGTCGAAATCCCAAATCAACAATTAAATACACTGTTTGATGAAATCTTCATAAATTGATCGGTATTTTTTCAGACTCATACGTTAGGAAACTAAGTATCCCGACGAAATTGCTGAATATAACGCAACGAATGAGGAGGTCAAAGGTGTTTCAGAAATAAATGGGTGTGTTAATAGCATGGAGGATTCACAAATTGTCGGTACACATCGACCTTGCAACTGATGTCAAAACGTTTCCAGATTTACTAAAGATTAAGTTGGATTTTCTCCTCCTATGGAATAATAATTGACAATCAGAAAATATTTTACTAAAAAATATCTAATCACTTTCTTTTCATTGGTAGTAACATTTCGTTTAAGCCGTACGAATGACAATGACAGGTCTTGTGACTCTACAGGATCTTTATTCTTAATGACAGGCAAATTAAAGATTAATAATCAGATTTTCCTTTTCTCTGGAATTTCTTTCCGTCTGTCCAGAATTGACGTTTGAATTTCCCGCACTTCTTTACGTTGCCTTCTTGTACGTTTGCACTCTCACCTGTAATTTAGGCATATCAGTCGTGTTTAAAAATTATTGTTAAGAAAAATGAATGGTGCTGCCAAAATGGGTGTAGATTAGTTCTAAAATGAATTATCAGTTAAAAACGTACTTTATTTGTCATAAATCATTGAAATACTATTATATGTATAATTATATTTATTAAATATTAATACTTGAAAAACGTATTTCTAAGATTTCGAGCTTTGATGTTTTACACAATCAAATGAAGTAACACATTTTTCGGATGAGGACGGTTCAACAATCAACAGTTGTTTAGAAACAACAAATGTTTAAGTAGGATTCTAGATTCGAGAAAAGGTATATACGAATCTAATATGAATTAAACATACACATAATAATGCTGTTAATAACTGACTAGTTCGAAAAATTAATGAAAGATAGTCGGGTAGAACAGTAGAAGATTATACATTATATAATCCGCTGTTAACAGCGGGAACAAATAATATGGAAACGATTTTCTACATGGGGAAATCTCTGATAAATAAGTATGGGTATGTCTGGTAAACCCGACATACATATATGCAACAAAGTAACAATGTTTGCACGAATCTAATCCTCAAAAATTATTTTGTACAAACATGTAAAATATTGAGGATATAATTCGTTTGGTCCACGAATTGACAATTGGCACTGGATGACAGTGAAAGTATTACAAATTGCAAATGGGATGGACTCGTTGAAGATTAAGTGATTTGATTTACGGTTGTTATGAACGTTTAATGAGTCCCCAATTCACAGCTTGTTGCAAAACTTTCTCCGCTCTTTCTTTAATACTTTTCTTCTTTTTAACCAGTTCCGGTTCCTCATCCGCTGGTTCTTGTGTAGACAAAGCCATAACAATCTGAAAATTAGACAAAGATTTCAGATACTGGCAAGAACTACGTGACGGTTTTTATTACTGCATAACCTAGGCTGCAATGGAATGAAGAAATTCATAATCATATATGTACATGTGTTTATTAAAATTACAGAATTATTACCTCAAAAATTGGAGTTCCAAATAATTGCTCGGCGAATTCTTTGTCACTTGTCACAATATTTAGGACAATTGCAACTCCCCGGACTTGCAAATCAAGCAGAGGATTTGCCACCAACCACAACAAAGTGTCAATGGCATTGGGGACGGAAGTTAAAATCTTACCGCAAATAACACGATTAGTTTCACTCAAGATTGCTAACGTGCTCGCTGCTGCTTTCATTGTCTCAATCTCATCCTCGTCCGGATCTTCGTCGTCATTATGTGATGAAATCAACATTAAGTACTTGATCCGGTCATTCTCTCCTTCAAATAGCTACAAAAACAATTGAAAAGATATTGATTCAAAGGGATAAAAATGGTGCCTTAAAGCAGTAACAACGGCAAAAAAAATAATAAAAGAAAAGCATACCTTTCTAACGTTTTCTGACAAGGACAAGTTCGTGAGACACTGATTTGCAGCCATTTTTAGCTTTGAGTGGTCTTCGTAAATGTAATGCTCAATTTTTGGATATCCACCCTCGTCCCAAATACGCGTTCGAAGACTTTCTGATTCGCTGGCTAAATTGCAAAGTGCTAGCAGCGCTTCGAAATTTTGCAAGGCAGTACAACTAATTTCAAGCAGCGACAATAAAGGTTTCACACATTCAGCCATCCGTTGACCGGGGAAGGCAACGCTGGGAGCTTGAGTAATTCCAACTCGAGCGAGTGCTTGAGCAGCATTTACTTTTCCTGCAAACCAAACGGTTATTAGGTACTGACAGTTGAGCAAGTTAACAACGGCAGCTTACTAAATACAAACAAGAAATTATACATATGTATACTGGGGATACAGCAAACGTATTCCAACAAACCTTTGTCACTGGCCTTCTGAAAAATCTGTAACAACTCTCTGGCTCCGCCTTGGGCTACCACAGCTCCCCGGTGACTATCAATTTCACAAATAGCATTCAGGATCCTCGCAATTAGTTCTAAAATATTTGGTGAGTCGGTGCTTTTCGACAGATTCACTAAGCACGAAGCAACGCCATTTTTAACAAGAATCTAAAAAAGTAAATTAGCAGACAATTATAGAGGAAAAATAGCAGCCTTTTGTAATTATTTAAATTAATTAATTCATTCATACCTCAACGCGCTTGAAAACAAAATCCGGATCATCAAATTCATGTTCTTCAGGAATGTGGTGCTTGGCAAATTTCGCTAGCTCCACCAACTCAGGTATAATTTCTTGCTTGTCATAAGCATTTACTAAATTAACCAAGCACGTAATAATTGGGTACAGCACCTCCCCCATTTCTTTCGCGTGTATGGATAATTCCATGAGAGCTTTTACGGCTTTTGTGTCCTGCAAAATAGGAAAACAAATATGTACTTTTAGCTAACAACAGATTATTTCGTTTTCACGTATTTACGATATTTTCTGTGGTCCTGCCACTACCTCACAAATTTTTTCTTTCACTTCGGCGTCCAGCGTAAGATAAGACAATCCTTCAACTGCCCACCTTTGGACTGTTACATCTTTAGCCGGGTTTAGTAAAAATCGGCGACATGCTTCCATCAATTTTATGTTGGCACCTTGAGTAATTCAGAATCATTTAAGTGAAAGCGCTGAATGTATGCATTTATAGTTTATACGTATTCCTTCTATTTTGACTATAGTGTTGTTAAACAGTTTACCTTCTGATAAAGGTTTGAAAGACGCATCAGTGCCGCCGCTACTTCCTAACTTAGCCAAACCCACTAAAGCTCGCACTTTGATGTCATCATTCTTGGATTGGTACAAACGTTTTAAAATATTTACACCTTCCGCAATGATGCCTTTGGCTTTATCCTTTTTCGAAGCTGCTGCGATAATAGCCTCCGCAGCAATGCGCTATGCAAAAAATAACAATGACACTGTTACATACCTAATACCTACGTGAATGATGGCACAAGATATTCCAAACAAAAGATTAGGAAAATTAAATGTAGTAAAATTTAGTTTTCGAGGTACCTGTTGCAGATAATCTTCTGAATTGGCCATTACTAAAATCATTTGTAATATTCCTGGTCGACCTACAAAAGTGTTCCCGACATCTACAGGTCCTATCAACAGAACAGTAAGAAGTGCTACTACGTGTAGTTTCGCTTCAAAATCTGGTCCCAGCAGGAGCTGCCTGTTATTTTATTAAGTAAATACAACGTGAGCAGATTAACTACGCACATTTTCAAAATATCGGTTTGCATTTGTTTCCAATTAAAATTTTGAAATGCCTGTGCTTGGCTTACTTAACGTATTCATCGATAACGTTAGTGTAACTCTCTCTCGCTTGATCATAGTACATATTGTCGTACACACGAGAATACAAAACTGAGCACAAGTTTCTTGTATTTTTTGTTGTTTCCATCGCAGATTCAATATTCAGTTCTGGAACCTCAGCAGATAGTTCGCAAAGCCGGGTTAAGCAACCATTCTTAACAAATTTATCTCCCCAGGCTAACTGGTCATAGCCTAAAATGACACAAGTTTATATAACAATAATTAGAGCTACTATAATCTTGCAAGTAAGCATATACTTAAAAACGATAAAAACTTAATAAGTGTAACGCCAAACTGTGACATACACTGCAGTAATTAATTACCAATATTTTTTGTAAAAATCTGAAGAATAGCATCTCTTGCATGAGCATCAACAGTATGACTGGCAATAGAAACGCCCAAAGCATTCAATATGGAATCAATGGCATTTGAGTTGTCTCTCAGCTTCTCCTCATTTGGCTTTGAACCTTTAACAACTCCAGCTAAAGAATTTAGGCAAGTCTGCCAAAAATATTGGATGCAGGTAGTGGCTTCTTCTTTGGTGGTAGCGCTGCAAGAAAAGCGGTGCACAACATCCTGTAAATTCACGATGGACGGGATTCCCAAGTCCGCGATAAGTCGTTGACACTACATACCACAAAGCAGAGTTTTCTTTGAAACTTGTATAAATTTTTACATGTGCGTTCAGTAATTCCAATAGTTAGTACAATAATATAATATGTATAATCAATAGTGGCCTTTAGTTACCATTTTTGTGTCAAATTTTGCAATCTCTGATAAAATTCGAATAGCACCCAATTTATATTGCAAATTTGTGGTGCTCGTTTTGGCATCCAAAGTAGATTTTAATTTCGAAAGTATTCCCATTTCTAATAGAGCCTCAATGCCAGCTCTCTCACGACATAAAACCAGGAGATTGTTAAAGGCCGTTTCACATTCCTCTGAGTTGGAAGACGTTGCTACATTACCACCAAAGGCAATCTCCATCATTTTAGTAGCTTTTTCTTTTGTCTGTGAAAATTTTGTACGTCTCTGTTCCACTACAACAAACAATCGTGACAGAAGAGGTTTCAGGGATGGAGCATCTTGAGGTGAAGAAATCAGCGCTTGTTGAGCATCTCTGTAAGCTTCTTCAAATTTTTCCAATCCTTCTAAAGCAGTAGCCCTTCTAAATAAAGTCTTCGGATCTTTCGGGGATATTTCCAAAGCTACAAGACACATGATAGTCGAAATTAGTATTCGTATATACATAAATTGTACATTGTCATATCAAGAAAGTCAAATCAAACTTGTATATTCTTATGTTACAGTCTGGGCTAGATATATAATAAATATTTACTTTAATTACCTTTGTCACATTGTTGAAGAGCTTCCTTGAATTTGTTCAGCTTCAGATAGCCAGCTGCAGCATTCTTGTGCAGAACACCACGTACAGAATCCTCATTTTTCGCCAAAGATATTCCCTGTAAAAATATATAAAGTAAAACATTGTCCATCAGGTAAATTACAGTAGAACACCCCCGTGGAATCAATTTTCATAATAAATAATAGATTTATTAACTAATACAACATTTATTAAACAAAGAATTTGTAATGCCAAACCTTCAGATATAAGGCAATGGAGTCTTCGTATTTTCCGGCTTTAAACAATTCGTTTGCATCCTCCTTGACCTTTTGCACGTTCGTCTCACCAACGTCAACCGTCATTATATCAATGTTTATCTGCAATTCAAGCACCAAAGTATTTATTCTGTAAACCAAAGAGTTAGAGCACTTCCCCGAAAACAAATGACACAGATCCTGTGTTGAGTCCCCCTTTTTAAAGTAAATAAATTGAGGTAGAAAGAACTTTCTTAAACTTTCTCGTAGTTTCTACTCTTTTTCAATTTCAACGGCATGGACTTAAACCAAAAGATGTTGCAAACCGAAAAAAAAAGAATCTTCCATTACAAGGGAATTGGGCTAAAGGATCTGAAGACAGCGTAGAAGCCCGAGTAAAAAATAATTCTTCGGAATCTAAAAATAGGAAAATCATACGGCTTCCCCCCGAAAGCATGGCCCACATGGAAGAACATGTGCTCAAAAACCAAAGGCGGTGTATTCATACAGGCTCAAAGCTATATCCTGATCCTGATCATTACTATTTCACAGGAATTATCCTAGATTAGATGATCTTCGACCGAAATCATACAGAACAAACAGATCAACAATCAATCTTAAATGCTAAAGTTTGAATTTACATTTTCCAATTTACATCAAAACTACACGGATTGCATTTTTGCATTTCCTACCGGCAAAAATAATGTATGTACATAAGTGCAAGTTTTGGTTAAGAAAAGCCAAGTCAACCACCAAGAATCACCTGTTTTATTAAATAAAATGTCAAAAAACAAAATGTTACCTCAACAAATTGTATTTTCCGAATTGTCTCCCTTCAATCGAAGGCCAAAAGGTTGCCACTGATTCCGGTTGAAATTACACTAGGGAGAAGCCGAAGTTCAAACAAAATATTGCTGAGGAAAAATATCGAGAAAAAAAGGAAAATCCCGAATAAATATCCGATTTCAAAATTCCCACGCTGTGAAAGCATGTCTATAGTCTATCCTGACCACAAAGGTAAGAATCACATTGAAATTCTTCAAAAATTAAAGTTTTTGAAACAGTTTTTTAAAATTTATTTTTGGAATTCGCAGAAAATTGCAGGAACAGGAAAAAAAAGAAATAAAAAATATTTAAAATCCAGGCTTTACTATACATGGTTTTTACTGGGAGCTGTAAAAAGAAAGAGATCTGGTGACCACCGCGGCCCTTGCAGAGGTCAAAGGGCAAGAAATTCTGCTTGGTCAAGGTCATTCGTCATTCTGTAGGTCATAGCCAGCTTCGCGTGTCATACGTAGAATTTTATTGCGGATCTGGCAAAAAACAATGTCCCATTAAAATCGGACTGAAAGTGACCCGGTCATTGCAGTTCATCCGCGCCAAGTTCAAAAATTTAGATGTTTTTATTGTACCATCCAAAATCTGAAAACATAAGTCATTTTAGAATTAAGCAGTGTCTAAAAAATGACGAAAAACAACTTTTGGACGCTTTGTGAATGGCACTTTGTCGAAAAATGTTTTTTTTTCATTTTAATGCCTATTAGTGTTCCCATATTACGAAAACGCGTCGTAGGAGTTTTCTGGAGTCACTTATCAGAATTACCAATTAATGATTTTATCACAACAAAATGATTTTATCACAACCAGTCAAAAATATGTTTACAAAACTCACCATTCAATTTGACCTTAGAAACAAGTTCAGTATATTCATTTGGAGCCCTGGAGGTAGATTTAAACGTAAGTTAAATCAAAAATTCTAATTTTTGACGACGGAATAACATAATTTTTTTTCCACAATGGGTGTATTTGTATAAAAAACCTACAAGAGAAATCTCTTTAAAAAATTTTGATTTAAGAAATTTCTAAAGGTTGTATGGAATTATTGCTGGGGAAAAAACTCTTTTTACCACTGATTACGAAAATAATTACAAATAAAAAAACTGATTAAGCTTACTATAACCAATAACCATTGATGCAGTAATAAATAATGAATTTATGGCTCAAGTCTCAAACGTTTCTTCTCATTTTAAGTCGGGCTTGCCTCACGCAAAATTGCAATACTTCTTTTTATTTTTAGAACATTTATTTTTAGAATTTCGGATTTTTTTTGGCTGAGCAAATCGAAAGGTCAACGCTTGCTTTAAGCAGGGAATGACATCCGAAAAAATATGGATTAAAATTCGAATTAAAATACACGTTTTTCCTACTTATGAATACGAATTTAAATTTCGGATATCTAAAATATGAATTTTAATTCCAATGCAATTTCATT
>JAQGBT010002517.1:0-23690 GCA_034698585.1 Disparrhopalites patrizii | reverse complement strand
CTTTCTCTCTTTTTCTCTTTCTCTCTCAACTCTTCTCTTTCGACTTATCTCTCTCTATCTTCCTCTCGACTTTTTTCTCTCTATAAACTTTTCTCTCGACTCTTCTCTCTCTCTCTCTCTCTCTCTCTCAACTTTCGTATCTATTTCAGCTGTCCACTTTCTCTCTATAGCCTTTCCACTCTCTCGGCTTTCGTTTTTGTCCTTTTTCGTCTCTCTCTCGACTTTCGTCTCTATTTCCGCTTATTTCAGCAGTGTATCGTTGTTTCTTGTCGTGATGCCTCTTTGTATTTTTACCTCCCAGAGTCTCTTTATTCGCTCTCTCTCTCGGTCTTTGTACTGTCTGGGTCCCTCCGTCTCTTTTTGTTTCTAATTCTTGTAAAAAATATCACGTGTGATTTGGATCTCGTCGTCTATAATTATTTTCACTGGCTCTCTCATAGTCTTCTTATATTTATGTCCGCTTGCTCTTGTTAATTTTTAAAGGTTTTCTGTTTTTATTCTGGTACATTCTGTTATTCATTTCTGTCTTGTGTTGCCTTCTTTAATCTTCATTTCTCTCCAAATTCTTCTTCCAGCCCTGGATTTTTACTTTCCCTTTTTGATACACATCTAGTGTTTCCCGAGGCTCTGGATTTCTACGGTCCCTTAAAGTTCATGCTATACATATGTCCCTGTTTTTGCTCACTCTTCTTGGAGCGTTTTGGGAAATCCTGTATTTGCTCTCACATCTCCCATTCCATTACTGCTAATTCCCTCGCCTTTGCGTGCTATTGCGTGCTCACACTTTCTCCAAAATTACGTCCGTCAATTCCGGTGGATTTTGCCCTCCTTTTAAATTTGCTAAAGCCTCCTTTGGCCCGGTCCTTTTTGGGGGTCTCAGCCTCAGGACTGGCAATTGGAGTGGTTCTAAACGTCTCCGAGTTTACTTTTTTTTCCTCCTCCAGGCTCTCCCTTTCCCTTTCAGCCCCCTTTCCCATTGAGACTTTCTCTCGTGATGATTTTGCCTCTCAAGTGTATTTACAAATCACTCAAGCCCTTATTACTTGGGCATTTTGTGCATCCCCACGGACTCTTTATACTTTCACTAGGACATGCTGTTTTATTTACTTTGTGGTTCCATTCCAACCCTTTCTCTGTCTCCTCTGTCCCTCTTTCCCTCAGAAATTTGGCCAGTCTTCAGCTTTCTCTCTATTATTTCTCTTTTTTTATTTCCCTTGTTTTCTCCACTTTACTCCCTCCTATTTTCTCTCCTTTTCCAATATTCTAAGGCTTTTCCAATGTTCTGATAAAGTCTTAAAGACTCTTTTTAAATTCCTAAAATCTTCTTTCGTTTTTCTCGCTTTTCTTTATCCGGTAATCCCATTAACATTCCACATTTCAGGCTCCTTGTGTCTCCTTTCTTGTTTCTCTTCTCGTGTTGCCTCTCTTTTCATGTGATTTGTATTCTCTTTTTTTATATTCTCCTTGCTTCTCTGGAGTATTTCTCTAACCTCGTTGTCTCCCTTTCTCTTTGATTATCCTAGTTGCTCTCATTTTCCAGCTTCGCTTTTCTTTTTGTCTCTTGTATCCTCTTTATCTCTCTCTCTATTTCATTTTCTCTCTTTTTTTGCGTTCTCTCTCTCGCACTCTCTCGCTTTTTCTTTCTCTCTCCTTCGCTTTCTCTCTCTTTTTCGTTTTCTCATTATATTTCTCTTTTACTCTTTCTTTTGCTTTCTCTTTTACTCTGTCTTTTGCTTTCTCTTTTACTCTTTCTTTTGCTTTCTCTTTTACTCTACCCTTTGCTTTCTCTTTTACTCTTTCTTTTGCGTTCTCTTTTACTCTTTCTTTTGCGTTCTCTTTTATTCTTTCTTTTGCGTTCTCTTTTACTCTTTATTTTGCTTTCTCTTTTACTCTTTCTTTTGCTTTCTCTTTTACTCTTTCTTTTGCTTTCTTTTACACTCTTTCTTTTGCTTTCTCTTTTACTCTTTCTTTTGCTTTCTCTGTTTTTTTTGCGTTCTTTCTTTCTATCTTTTGCTTTCTCTATCTTTTTTGCTTTCTCTCTCTCTTTTTTTGTTCTTTGTTTTCTCTCTCTCTCTTCGTTTTTTATCTTTCTTAGCTTTCTCTCTCTCGTTTTTTTTGCTATTTCTTTTTTCGCTTTCTCTCGCTTTTTTTGCAATTTCTTTTTTCGCTTTCTCTCGCTTTTTTTGCAATTTCTTTTTTCGCTTTCTCTCTCTCTCTTTCTCCTTTTCTTGCTCTATCTTTTTTCACTTTCTCTCTCTTCTCTGTTTCTCTTT
Organism: Disparrhopalites patrizii; assembly: GCA_034698585.1. Lineage (NCBI taxonomy): Eukaryota > Metazoa > Arthropoda > Collembola > Symphypleona > Sminthuridae > Disparrhopalites > Disparrhopalites patrizii. The sequence goes on along the minus strand of JAQGBT010002517.1, from coordinate 21,417 downwards.
CTCTTTCTGTCGCTCTCTCTCCCGTCCTCTTCCCCCCGAAAAAAATCACCCCATACTCTTATTCTCCTTGACACGTATCCACACGTATTTATTTCAAGTTGCACGCCACACAACACTTGATTTTTTGTTCCACGGGAGGAGGCGGAGGAAAAGGATACAAAATAAATGAGCAGAGACAGTTTGTTAGAGAGAGAGAGAATGAGAGAGAATATTCCACTGGAAATGTTGGAGAAATTCTCATCTTCCCAGCCTTGGCTGTGTCTATACAGATATGTAATGTACTATTTCTGGAAATCGTACAGTGTTAAGAGTTGGCGGGGTGTTTGGGGAGGGAGGAGAAAGGGCTGATAAAAGGATTTGCCAGGACTTGTGAATTATTAATTTCGGGGGCAAGGCTTATACTTCTATTGGAGGAGTGTAAAGTTTTTGGAGGCGGAGGGAATGAGAAAAGGAGAGAAATTTAGTTTTTGAAAAGAGAAACCTGAGAAGTCTGATGGGGATGGTGTAATCTTCTTTAATTAAATGACGCAGAAACCTCTCCCTCCTATTGACAGTGTACATGTGTATCTGGAGGGCCTTGTCAGGTACTTATGTAGGCTTTTGGAAAGGAAACAAAGTAAATAAGGATGAGAGCGGGAATTTCGTCTGCTCTCGCATAATACTTTAACCATTACCAAAGCTTAATTCTCCTTTCTCATTTGGGAACTCTTGGGAAGAAAATCCTCCTTCATATTTCCCAGAATCTTCATTTGAATATGTGAAAATTTAAAAAAAAAATGTATACTCATAAAAAATATGTATAATAATTTTTTTTTCTCCATATTTTTTTTTTTACAGGAAAATATCCTCCTCCGTCGGAGAGGTTCCTCAGGAATAAAAGTAATAGATTTTGGTTCCAGCTGTTTCACGCATGAGCGTGTCTTCAGCTACATTCAGTCGAGGTTCTACCGGGCGCCGGAAGTTATCCTTGGCATTCCCTATACAACGGCCATTGACATTTGGTCACTGGGCTGTGTCCTCACGGAACTCTCTACGGGCTACCCGCTCTTTCCTGGAGAAAATGAGGTAGATTTTTGTACACTTTTTAGTCTTTCCTTTTAGATTGCTCAGGCTTTGATTCAAAAAATTAAAGGATGGGGAAAAAAAAAGATAAAATGGAATTAATTTTAAAAAATGCAATTTTGAACCCTTTTTTCTCTTATGATGACGCAGGTGGAGCAATTAGCATGTATAATGGAGACGATAGGTCTACCCCCGGACAACGTCATCAATGCGAGTACAAGGAAGCGACTCTTCTTCGACTCCAAGAATCAGCCTCGATGTCTCCGGAATAGCAAAGGTCGGCTCCGCCGACCTTCCTCCCGGGATTTGGGCACGCTCATACAAAAATCCACTTCCTGTGATGCCTCCATTTGCAAGGAGTTTACTGCCTTTCTTCGCAGATGTTTGACGTAAGTTCCCCCAAACTTTCTCCATTTAATTACATCCAATTTGTGTCAACATTTCGTGTTCGATTCCTTTGAATTTCCTTTCGAACCGCTTCAAAATCGATCCGATTTATGATGCAAACAATTAAAACAATTTTGCATGCAATTCAAAAACACAATTTTCATAGGAAGGCGATAGGATTGTTTTTTTTTCGAATTGAGTCAAAAACCGCGATTCAGAGTTTATTTCTGAACTTGAAATTGTATACTTGAAATTAAATTTCCCTGTTTTGACTTGGACCTTATTTCAACTCGGTTGATAAAACAGCTTTCGGTATTTCCAAATTCAAGTTCCTTTAATCAAGTTCCAAATTCACTTACTCTGAAAGAGTATATAATTAATTAGAATTAATTAGCAATTAGCAATTAATTCTAATTAATAATATACTCTTTTTATTAATTAATTATTTTTATTAATTGGAAATTGAAATCATAATTCAAACTCGCTAGTATGAATTGAGATTTCAATTGTGAGTAGCAATCCTGTTTTTTCTAGATAAGATGACAAATAACGTTGTATGTGAGCCAAAAAAAAAAGATTTATAATTTAGAAAACATAATTGGAGGCAAAAATGTACAATTTAATATGTTAATATTAATTGCTAATATGTATTTTAATACAAGTAGTATCAGCAAGAAACAAGCTACATAACAAGCTCGTAATTGAACTTGGTTTTGGGAGTTACGAATCAGAAATTCGGCAATTTACATAAACGAGCACTTAATACATTTTGAATAATTTTGAATAATAAAATTGTAATAAAGCTCAAATTTTGCTAATTATCATTTATAATAAATATTTATAAACTTAAAATTGAACTTGGCACCAAAATTGATACTGGCAAATTGAACTTTAACTGTGAAATTGAACTTTAACTGCGAAATTGAACTTGAAGCTCTATTTTCAGAAAACATGCTCAGAATAGAATTTCGCGTAGGGATACAGTGGAGTCTCTATATAACAACCCTGAAGGGAAGGGCAAAAAATATTGTTACAGGGAAAAGTTGTTATATAGAACATTAAATATGTACCTTACATGTACGAGGGGCTGAAAAATATTGTTATTACAGAAAAATGTTGTTATAAAGAGACTTGTTATATAGAGACTCTACTGTAATAACATGAACATAATTTAAATACTTTAGGTACAAATTTTGCTGGAGCCACAATAAAATCTTGCTTAGAAATGTGTTTAATAATTTCTTTTAATTTTCATAAAAATACATTTTTTTTTCTTCTTTAATTCAGGTGGGATGGGAGTGAGCGGATGACGCCGGAGGAAGGCCTGGAGCATCCGTGGATCACCTCCTGCAACAACAATGTCTACACGACCATCAGGAAATAAAATGAATATAGATCACCCATTTTTATTATTTACAAAAAAACAAGTCTTGTTTTAATTACTATAAAAAAAAAAGTTACGTGCGCCCGTGGTACTCGCACGCTTGGAAGACGTGAAAAAAAATATTTAAAAAAAAAATGATATGAAAATAAATAAATTATTTACCAAAAATACTTATAAAATGCCTATCCTCTTTACCTATTATACACCTTTAAATGTAATATTACGTACAATCGCTCCCCAAACATTTCCACTAATCAAGGTTTGTTACATTTAAATCGCTTACAAATGTAAGGGACGTGGTAGAAAGTATTATAAAAACCTTTAAAAAAAATATATACGTAATAACGCATCGCACGCAGTTTAATATTATTGATAGACTCCGATATTTATTATTAAGTAATATTATATGCATATTCCTTGAACAAAAGTACATACTTTATATGTACCAAAAATTTGCCTTAGAAAGTCCTTACGTTGTGAATGTGTACATTGTTGACGCTCTAAAATGTACCAAAAAATAACAAAAACTATAAATAAACAATAATAATAAAAATAATAATCCATTTCATTTTTTGTTATTAATGACAAAAATAAAGGCTGTGCGAAATAAGGTGGAATTCCCATACACACGAAAGTGAATATAAAATGCCTTGTTTTTAGATTTTTTTTCCCCACGAGGACACAAATTGTAGGATTTTATTACGGAGATTTTCAGACAGTCATCATTGGATTTTGTAGTATATATACCAACAATAATAAATAAAGCCACGCACACACATTATATGGGTATAGGCCAATATTTAAAAAAAATATCTAAAAATAGGATTTTACCAGGAATAAAAAACCAAAGGAAAAGCAACAATACAAAAAAAAAAAAGTGCGTGTATTGTTCGTACAATGCATTTATCAATAAAAAATAATTGTGATGAGTAGAACAAGAGAATCTGTTGGGGGAGTGAACCCAATTTTAGAAGGAAGTACATTCATATATGCGTATATATGCATATATGTATGTATAGATATATATAACATATGTAGGCTCTTATATATATAAATACTACATTTAAAAAAGTGAGTAAAAAGTACGTTTTCAGTATATTTTTCGTCTCACCTAATCTGTCTTATAAAAGGGGTTTAATCGTCGTAATAATGCCTGCTATATAAAAACCAATATATTGTCGTGTAACAATGCCTGGAGATGTTTCCATTTAAAAAAAAAAATCCTTGTGACTGATGTTATATTAATATACATATAATAAATTTTACTACACGAGTAGAGAGATAAATTTTGGAGGGATCTCCAAAAATTAAAATAAAAAAAAATCAATTATTGACAAAAACAAAATGAGAATCAACCAAAAAATGTAACACAATGACAATGTGAGTGGATAACTGGGAAAGGGATGGAAAAGTACAGTTGAGAAGCTTTATATAAAATATAAAATTTATTATTATACAATTAAATAATTTTAAATGTTTTTATTCCGTGTAAAGTCCGTACCTTCTATGTACCATTACTCTGGATCTAATATTTGGCCTGTGTAAATAGAATCTTATTTAAAGGGGACAGTGGCGATCCTTGCTTTCCTGTTTACATGTCGTATATATTAAGTGAAAAAAAAATAGTATTAAATTAATTACAACAATATTGTCAGTGGAACAAAGGAAACTCAACGTGTACTTATACATACGTATAACTAATATAGAACTGTAGGTGTGGCAAAAGATTTGTATCATTACATAGAGAAAGAATTAATTGTTGACAAAAAATAGTTGCACTCTTAAACAGGGTTTTATACCTACGTAAAAAAAAATGCTATTTAAAAAATAATAATTTACTCCTCATCGGGAAGTATTTTTCCGAAGCATTTTGGGCAATCTAATTATGTAAAATAAATTTCTATTATAAACATATTTATATCTTATAAATATGCTTTGTAATATTATAATTTATAATGTCTAAAAAAGCGAAATATTGCCACAGTTGTGCAGAAAACCCGTTTCGGTTAGGAGCAAAAAAACAAAATGTTTTGATTTGTGTAAATTCAACCTCTTGTGATGAACTTTATTTGTAAAGCTTTAGAGCTGTGCTACACTTGTGTTATGTTAATGGTGGCTATTATAATTAAATGTGAAGCAAAAATCTTTAATGAACCGTGCTCTTTTTACACTTCTTGTCAATTGTTGATTAGTACATTGGTTAAGACTTTCTTACAATCAAAGTGTAGGGATATGAAATTTTTGTAGGTAGAGATTTTTATTTTTGTCTTGTCTTTTTTATTAGTGATATAATTTTTGTTTTTGTGATCTTCAAATTATTATTTATTTTTGTATTAGTTTGTCCTCTGTCGCAGATTCAAGGGAAAGGAAAGGGGCGAGTTGAATGGTTGGTTATAACGCTTACAAAAAAAAAACAAGAATAAAAAGTAAATTTAATGTTGTTATTGCGTCAAAATCTCAATGAGAAATAAAATAATTCAAAGGCAATCATTTGGCTGTAGATTATTAGTTCAATTTTATTTGTGAGTGTTAATTTTGCAGGTTGTGCTATGCAACATTTGCTATTAATTAGTTGTTAATTGAAAATCGATTCGTACAATGAACCTACGGGAGCATTCATACATTGACATTGCATTTGCATATATATATATATATGTACATAAACAAATTCCAAATACAAACCGGGTCAAGTCCAAGAAAGATGCTTTTACAGGATTTTACAGGCAAAAAAAAATTTTCCAACGAAAAGATGGCGTAAACTATTCAACTAATCTCATCCATTCCAGTTCAAATTTATTTGTTTAAACTGCTATAACATTTCGCATAAAGACCCTGCATTACCATGATTGGAAAAGGTTATCCAGCCTTACAACAAATTCAGGCTCACTATTGTTTGCAGTGGAATGAGAAAAAAGACACTTAATTTACAGTTAATTTACCTTATTAAAATTAAAATCTGGCCAGACCAAAAGAATTGAACAAATTTTAAATTCATCTTAAATCCATTTCCAGATGCAGAGAAGAAACTGTACTGGTCCATAAGGGATGTGTGATGGAACGGATTTAAATGCGATTTAAAATTTAAATGAATTTAAATCAAATTTAAAAAAATGAATATGTACCTACCTATGTATGTATATGTATCAGAGAATGATATGCGAAAAAATATGAATTAAAAATTAAAATTCGAATTAAAATGCGTGTTTTTCCTATTTATGAAAACTAATTCAAATTTCGGATATCTAAAATATAAATTCTACTTCAGATACAATTTTATTCAATTCCGATTCAATTTTATTCAATTCTGATTCAATTGTATTCAAATACTCAGACATGAATTCGTAAGATTGAAATACTTTTTGAATACTTACAAAAATATGTTTGTTTGTAATGCAATTTGGCATAATTTGCAGCCTGCAATAAACGCAAAATCAATAAAACAAATTATAAATTGACTCCGTAAACTTTGATTTCTGAAAATTCGACGATTTTACAGAAAATATAGTTGCATTACTGTTGCAAAATGAAAAAAAAACACCTTCACAATACCTTGATTTTGCAATAAACATTTGCTCGAAGGCGAGAATTAGCACCATAAAAAAGGAATTTTCGAATACCAATAAAGTATCGGAATACAAATGTCAAGTTTTGAATACAAATTTGAATTTTGAATATATTTGTAGTTATAAATAAATAAATACCAATTAAAATATTATTCAAACAAAAATATGGATACTAATTCCGACTAAACTACTAAAAAATATTAATTTAATTCCAATTTAAATTCCCATACCGATTCCGATGCCATTCCTTTATATAGGTCCAAGATTATAGTATATTTTTTAGGTAACACGTCTGTATTTATTTAGCCTTCAATCGCCTTCAGCCCTTCACATTCGGGGGAAGGCTGAGACATTTATTTCCTCCCAGAATGCTGAAAAAACACATTCTTTTATCGGAGTCTGGGGCAGGCTTTCTGGGTCCATAAAAGCAGCATTTTAATAGCCTATTATTACCAGGACCAACCCAACCTCCCATGTGTCATTACAGGGAATGAATAGCTATTTAGACGATTCTCCTCTGCATATGCACAGATATACACATTTCCCGTCGTCCTTGACCTTTCCAATTACGCATACTAAATAAATGTCTCTTGCGTAAGGCTTCTGCAAGACTCAAAGAAAAAAGGAAGAATCTCTGCAATATTATGTATGTATATAATGTATAGACACATAGGATATACGTATATGTATGTATATTATGTCTAAATTCTAAAACAGATGCTGCCTCCAAGTATTTTTTGTTAATCTTTGGCACCGTTCAGTACAAGCAGAGGCTTCTCCAGACACAATAACACGTACAATCACGTTTGTAGTAAAAAAAAAAAAAAAAAAAGCCGCCAGTAAAACACATTTCTCTCTACAATACATAATGTTAACCTCCCTCGCATGCACTTAATGAGCTGAAACCTTCAAGAGAAAAAGACTTGCAAATTTTGTTTTTTTTTGCAAAAGTAAATGCTCAGAATGAGAGAACTTTTTGCTTTATTTCGTGTGGACAGAACATTTCCAAGTGCACAAAATAATAATTATACACTCAACCCCATAAGAACAGCATACTCTGCCTTTCAAATAGACACAGACACATCTTGTTTCGTTCATGTAGGAAAAGTCACCCAAATAATGGCGATGATGGCATAGTGAAAGATGAGAGAGAAAAGTGCAATTATTGTCATACCACAGAGAACATGATAGATCCAGGGGTGTCATGTGGCTTAGCGTGGCTTTAGTGCAGTCGTGGCAGCCGCTATAGAGAAGTATCAGTAATATAATCTATAGAATGGCTAAAAAGCTGTCATCACCCCCTGTATTTATGTCAAACTCCCTATTAAGAGAAAAGACCCAACCACTGAAAGTGTATACCATGTAAATAGGAGGAAAAAAGGTTACGGTAGCCCACCCCCAATTTTTTTGGGCCACATGTGAAGGATTTGACTGTTATACTGTTCACGTTTACATAGAGTGATACAGGAGGAAAGAGAGAGATTACTGAAGGAGATTGATGAGAAGAGCGTGGCAAGAGAAGGGAAAAGGAGGAGATGGGAAGGAGAGAGACAAAACAGAAGGTAAAATTACACAGTATATAGAATGAGAAAGGGAAAATGGAGAGAAAGAACGGAAGAATGTAGCAACAGAAAGAAAAATTGAGAAAGAGAAAGGAAAATATGCAAAAAGAAAAAAATGAATAAGCAGAAAGAAAAAATAAACAAAGAGAAAAAAATGAATAGCCAGAAAGAAAAAATACACAAATAGAAAAGAATGAAGAAAAAGAAAGGAAAATTATACAAAGAGGAAAAATGAAGAAAAAGAAAGGAAAATTATACAAAGAGGAAAAATGAAGAAAAAGAAAGGAAACTTATACAAAGAGAAAAAATGAAGACAAAGAAAGGAAAAAAAGAAAGCAAAAATATAAAAATAGAAACAAAACAAATAGAAAGTTGCAGAAAAAAGGAGTAAAAGAAAGTAAAAATATAAAAAAGAATGAAAACAAATAGAAAGATACAGGAAAAAGGAGTAAAAGAAAGTCAAAATATTTAAAAAAATGAAAACATCTAGAAACAGAGAAAAAATTCTGAGAAATGAACGGAAAAATATTTTTTAAAAAGTACGCAAAAATGAAGAAAAAGTAAGGAACAGTACAAAAAGTGGACAAAATGGAGAGAAAGAAAGGAAAAATACAAAAAGAGCCAGAAAATATATAAAAAAGAGAACAAAATGAGGAAAAGAGAGGAAAAATACAAAAACAGCAAGAAAACACATAAACAGTGAAAGGAAAAATACGAATAGAAGGGAAAGTACGGAAAGTGAAAGAAAAAACATAGTTGGAGAAAGTAATAAATATAGAGTAAGTGAAGAATATAGGCGGTGAAAGCAGCAAATGGAGAAATTACAAAAAATATAGGCGGAGAAAGCACAGAAAAACAGAGAAAATAAGTAAAAAGTGACACAGGCACGCATATATAGCTATATCTTATTACATAGAAAAGAAACAAACAAAATGCGTACAGGGAAAGAAATATGGAGAAAAAATATATAGTAGAAAGGGAAATAGAAATGGACAGATAAAATGAAAGAAATATGAAGATAGTAAGATAGAGAGAGAGAGAGAGAGAGAAAGGGAGATAGAGTATATGTGACTTGATATTGAATGGGAGGGAAAGAGAAAGAGAGTCAGACAGGACTCATTTACTTATATTAGAGTAGATATTAAAACGGAGCCAAAAAGACTCACAAAAATGTAAATACATCCTTTGGCCCATATTTTATATCATGTGTGAGATGATCCTTTGCCTTTTCCCCCCTTTCGATGTACACATCCAAAAAAAACTCTCTCTCATTCCCTTTTAAATGACAAGTCAACTATACATATTTAATATCATCCACCTAATGTTATTTTTTCTCCCTCTCTCACATCACTCCCAGTAACCCTTCCACCATAAACACCCAAAAGCCTACATACAAAATCTCGTTTCTGTTAAGTGTGGGTGTTCATACATGTCAAAAAAAAAAAGTGGATCTTGCGGACACACGCTTTCAATGATGATTTGGTTGTTCTTGCACTATTCTGCATAATCCACCCCTTTCATTTCTTCTCAAACACTACATTGCATTCTTCCCCTTGATTCTCTTGTTTTTGTCTCAAAAATTGTTGTTGCAAAAAAATAAAGAAAAACAATCGGGCCGCAAGAAATACTTGAACGCTCTGGAGTATTTCCCCCATCTCTCTGTGAGCTCCTGTCCGTCATTGAATTTGCTCCACAGCTTTATCAGTGGGTTAAAGCGGTTTGTGAGTGCAAAGGAATGTAGAGGAATTTACAAAGGAATCTGAATTTGTAAATATTTACCAGAAAAATTTGTGTGTTTTTTTTGGATAAATCCGGGCCATTACCGGTACACATACAGCAGTTTCAGTCAGTTTCCTCCGTGACATTTCTTCACAGGTGTCAGTGTCTTCTTCTGAGGGAAATACTATATAGCTTGTAAAACATTAATTGGTATTATATATACCGTTTTTTAAAGTAAAATATAAATAAAGCCCGAAACTGGGTCAGCCACGGCAGCAGACATTTTGACACTGTTGATTGAGCCATCCCAGGAGAGTCATTTCCCTCTAGACTTCATTCAATTAGCATGAGCTCACATTTTTTTTATACTAGAGTTTAAATAGGATTTTTTTTATTTGCTATCTTAACCTACATGTAGTTAAGCTGACTTTATACATAAATATTTATTATTCCTTCCTATTTCTTTTCCGTTTGACACCTTTTTTTTATAGCTTAAAACCGGGTCAAAAATATCAATACCAAATATGAGGTATAACTCCGTATAATCACAAATTAATTACCTCCATCATTGTTGGAACATTTTAATTAAGGAAAACACGGAAAATTTCAATTTCTGTAAATATTTTGTATTTTGACCTTTGACCAGACGTGACCGGATAATAGTTTGGCATTTATTTGTCTATTTTTTCATGTCAATAATTAATATCTAAATTAATAGGCAGCCTAATATCGGTTTCATTAATGACCCCGAATTTTACCTTTCTCAGTTGACCCAGAATATGACCCGACCCGAAGTTATATGGTCAAAAACGTTTAAACGGGAAATTCAAAACAAAAACAAAAAAAATTTTGACACGATTTTTTATTTTTTTATATTTTTAATAGCTTTCAGGGGGACCATAGGAATTTTTAATAGCTTATTTCTTCAATTTTTTTTAAACGTTTCCTATGGAGAACCTGTAAAAACATCTGAATGTTAAAAAAAACGGCTATTTTGACCTTTGAATTTTTTACTTTGCAGGTGTTTGTTGATTAAAACGAATTAATTAATTAACTGCAGTATCACCTGGCGCAGGATTTAGTTCGACGCTGAATACAATCTCGTATAGCTAATTATTCTCCCGAAGACCTTTCTCCCATTTATTCCTATCCAAAATCTGGAAATTTAATTAATTAAAAAAAACATGAGACTAACAAAAAATTCAAAATAAAATTCAAAAATTTTAAAACAAATTTTTTTCGAAACAAAATAGGACCATATTGACAGATTGAGCCAGGCCCATCCTCCTCCACCTATCGTCTCAAATAGATTGGAGTGAGCAGGAAAATTCAAAAAAACAGTTTCTCTGTCAAAAGAGTCTCTCTCCTTTTTTTTTTTCCTGCTGCTTCCCCGTGAAAATTTTTTTCTCCCAAGAATCCTCCTCATTCACCTCCCCAAAAAGAGTAAAAAAAAACTGAATATAATTTAGTATTATAAAGTAGGACAGTATTTGTAATTTTCTATATATAATTATTAGTAGTAGTTAATTTTTATACGTAAATAAATCATATATTTAAGAAAGGGCACACATTAAGAAGGTACTGATAAAAGAAAAATCGAGCCAATTTAAACAAAAAAATAATAATAGAGAGTAAAGACAAAATAAGATGCACTTTGACCGATACGGGGATGTCTCCAGGATAATTTATGCCAATTTGAAAAGTAGTAAAAGTCACCCGGAATTCAGTTTATTGCCCGAAATCGAGGAGGAAGGGTCATTCAATTCCTTGACCCCTGTAGCTACGAAAAGCTCCAGTGCCAGTGACATTGGGCCAGGTAAGATTTTCAATCATAAATAAATCATCTAAAATCATTTTCAAAAAATCATAATGAATCAAAATTACATTTAAATGTGCACTCTTGCATCGAAACAATAAACAATCCAAGTTGCTCAATTCCGGGAGGTAATAAATGAGCTGAATTGTGTTCAGAAAAAATTGTGAAAAAAAACAAAAGCTGTTGGCATTTTCTCAGGAAAAAACTTGTTCAAATACATCTAGGAAATTGATACATTGAAGAAAAGGAGGATATGGGAAGGATTTATTCAGGAAAAAGATGTCACCAAATCGTTATTATTATTACCTCAGGATCTCAGGAAGGAATGTCTATTTGCCAAGATGGGGAAATATCATTTTGCACAGGGAGAAATGTTATACTTGTGTGTGTAAAATCCTATCATGAAAAAACAGTCGATTCATTTAAAAAGATTTGGATGCTGGCCAAAAAATTGAGAAAAAAAAGGGGAAAGGAAAAAAATGTACATTTTTAAAAATAGCACCTCACCCGTTGATGTGTGTCTTTGGTGTGTTCATCCAATACAAAAATCTTCATTTTCACGTTGTATTTTTTTTTCTTTATTTTTTCTGTATGTAATACAGTCGTAAAACCGGCGGTGGTGGTGGCGGAAGAGAAAAAGGTGCTTTCGAATAAATCCGGGACGTTGAACTATCTGAAGGAGGAGAAAATATTGCGGGAGGAGGAAGAGGAGAAGGGAAGGGAGAGAAAGGAGATTAATACTCAAAAGGAAGAGGAGGAAAGGAGGAGGAAGAAAAATCTGAAGAATAAAGAGGAGGAAGAGGTCACCAAGGGTCACACGGAGGTCTCACAACGGAAGTCCGAGGAAAGAGGAGTTGGAGGAGGGAGAAGCGTCAGTTCCAAGCAACCACAAACGTTTGATGACATTGTGGCTGCAGTCTCGGCCGAGTACGATCGGGTAGCGATTTTGTTTACCTTTTTCAAAAAGCTTAATTCCTACCATTTTTCTTCTTGGAACAAAGATTTTTAGTGTTTACACACCAGCAACTGTTGACCATAACTTGGTGGGAGAACGCAGGAATTGATACTAATTAGTAATTATATGTTAGTAATCAGAATGTGTCCTGGCTTACTTGAAGAGTTTTTTGTATAAAGAGGCATTTCAAAGCCCGTATGAACTTGTTTGATAAGAACCTTGTTGATTAGGGTACCAAAGCCATTTTTAGGGTTTTAATATACTCAAATATCAGCATCATGATAAGTGATAAGATTATTGTTGTGAATGATAAGTGAGAAAACAAGCGCTGTAATCAAACATGCAGCAGCTAGGAAATATATGTGCTTTGGTAATGCTTTCGTAAATTAAAAGTGATGTGATAACCATGTAGTGGAGCAAAATAAGTATCTCTGATTCCTTCAGTTGGGTGGTGAATTTGTTGTGATTTTTATTGAACTATATACTGATGAAAACCACAGAAAAACTGTTAATTAGACCCGGAACTGAAATTAGTTTTTAGAGTGAAGTTTAAATAAGTTTTCTTTGGAATCAAAAAGTCGTCTCTTCTGCATATATGTGACTTATAGAATTATGGTCTTTTGTTCCGATATGTGCCATCACGATATATGTAGGTCATTGGTTTAGAGAAGTATTTTCATAAACCTGGTCAGTATTAATGAGTATGTGTATGCATATGGGATTTACTAGAAGTTTGGTTTTAATTAATTTCCCTTAGAAAGAAGCAGAAATGAAGGACTTGGACCGATTAGTGAACGACTTGCTTCTTGAAGCTTCACAAATTCCTGATATTCCCTACCATGCACGACCTGATGGAGGTCCTTTCCGCTACTGCCCGGAAGGGGAGATTGTTGGTCGCCGAAAGCCTTCGTCTTCCAGCAGCCCTTCGTTTTCGTCGTCCCCATTTCAACCCACTTCAAGTTCCACACCAAAATCAACGACCTCAAGAGTTGCAGAAGTAAAAAGTTCTTGGCCCGACATTAAAGTGGAAGAACCGGCGGAGTATTTCCCTAAGAATTGGTCGAAAAACAATCAGCAAGACAACAGTAGTAAAAATTGGAGCACCGTCGGCACGGCCAACAGTTTGTCTCCAGGGGCAGAAGAATGGAGTAAAGTGACAGTGGAACACGAACCATCTCCGAAGAATTGGACTCGCATCCCAGTGTATAACTATAATAATGGTTCTAGTAATTCGAACAATGACAACAATAAAACCTCGAGGCACGACCCCCAGCAGGGATTTGATATTCCTATACTTAGGTCTTCTTCTCAAAGGACTTCCAGAAGAGACCAGTGGGAGAATAGTGGTGGAGATGGACCACACAGTGCCAGAGAGTACACTGCTAGAGATTGGGAAGTGTTTCAACAAGTTCAAGACAAAGAGAGGGAACTGGAGAATTGGGTGAGAGGTGGAACGACACCACCGAAGAGGCAGCCGGTTAAGTATTCTCGAAGCGTCAGTGCCGATCAGTTTAGTGATCATAATTCTGACGATTGGTTAGCGAAACAGATGGCCAAGCTACAGCTTAAGCGATCAGGTTCTATCCGGTAATTTTGCAAAAAGTTTTGCGTGTAAATCATTGGTCTTTCACTGTGTAGGGAAAAATGATTTCCTATATGTATTTTGATGACTAGTCAAACGAATCCTTTACGAAACCATCCAGCGGAAGTGCCTTCTGGGACCCCTGCGTGGCTCTTAGAATTGAAGCAGAGGAATTCAGCTATGAAGACCAGTAGCGTTTTAAGTAGTAATGATAGCAGCAGAAGCAACACAACCAAAGAAATCCCTGTTCAATTGATTTCGTCAAATACTTCTAGCATTCAACCTTCGGTTCATCGTCAAAGAATTGCTGCTACGGAAGTAGCCAGTCCAGTGGAAATCACACCCAGGTTCCCCGCTTGTCCTCCCACCCCTTATATGAATAAATCTGCTGCGCTAAGAAGAACGGAGAGTAGCCGGGTTCACAGACAGCTAGATAATAATAAAATGTAGTAAGTGATTGACATTTTCTATACAATGTACGAAAAAACTCTGTATGAGCAGTCGGCAGTTATGTAAACGACCTGCCAGGGTTTGAGTGCATATTTAGTTTTTTTTCTGAAGTTGTTTAATTTCATTTCATTTCGTTTTTGCCTGTTGGTCTATTATTCTATTAAGTAATACGTTAAACGTCAAACATGTGCGTCAGTACATTTAAAAGAACGTTATTCAAGAAGTTAATTTTTTTCATCACCAGTAGGTAGTGTTTTGCAATTTTATCCTCGTTTTTTATAGTGTCTCCCCGCACTCAGCTCCCGTCACGGATGAAGACACAGAGGATGATGAGGAAGAGATTGCCAAGATTATGTTCTCAAATCGACGGCAGGAAGAGGATGACTTGAAATTTACGGTAGATACCAGCTGCAATTGGTACAAGCCCAATGCAAGTAGGGAGGAAGCGATCAATGCCCTGGCTCACCGATTCCCTGGCACGTTCATCATTCGTAACTCAAACTCCTTTCCAGGGGCTTATGGATTGGCCCTCAAAGTGGACGACTACAATGTGAGACACTTCCTTATTGAGCCCACCCGGGCAGGAGTGAGGCTAAGAGGATCTACAATTGAGCCTGTGTTCGGTAACGAAAATGCAATAGTACAAATTTATGTGTTTTCCTGAAGTGCAGAAACATTTTCAAATATCGAAGATTTATTTGATGATTAATATGAGCACATTTAGAAAACATTTTTTGTGGCATTCTCCTGGTAGGTTCTTTAAGTGCTTTAGTTTACGCACACACCATTCAACCGTTGGCCTTACCCGTAAAACTCCGCTTACATGCGGAAGACAACCTTATTCCCACCAGTTTGAGTCAGTCGACGACTAGCAAGCTTTTAAGCCAGGGAGCTGCGTGCCAGCTTCTTTTTTTGGGGTCAAACAACGTTGAAATGCTTACCGGGACGGAAGCTATTCAAAGATCCGTGAGTAGGGTAATTACAAATCGGCCCACACTGGTGAATCTCCGCCTGAGCAAAAGTGGTTTGGTTCTTACTGATGTTATGCGAGAAAGGTAAATGCAAATATTATTACATTACATATTCTGCATGTGGTGAACCATTAATAATACTGTATATTTATATACACATACGCGATAGTCATGCATTTTTATGCTTCCTGGTAAAGGCTGCACTCGTACATTGGTGCAAACAGAATAAGGCTTTATTTAATTATTTATAAAAGTAACGGGTATACTTGTCATGTGCGTTTTGGTGTCAAACCGCATCCAATGTTTATTCCACAGTTTACCTGAACGTACAGTATCGTACATTACATGCTAGCAATTTTTCGTGTGACACTTGTGTACAGAATACGGACACACATTATACTCCAATTCCAATACGTATATAGGTACACTTATGGCTTATAATAAAATATCGTGTGATAAAAACATAGTTTTCAATCTCTAATAGGAAGATATAGCCTACAGCCATATTCTATAAGCAACTGTTTTTGCAATCCTTCTTTGTTTACGAGTTGAATTACTTATCCGATTCTGCATCTTCAGCAGTCTTTCCCTCTCCACTACACATGACTATATTTATTTTATTGTTAGCCGACGGATTCCCACGAGCGTTTTACAGTATTGAGTACATACTGCTACTGGCAAAATAAATGGAATCATACATATGTTATTTTACTGTCAAAGTTGTCACTCAAAAGCGTGATTAATGCGTTTATGTTTCAGTTTCTTCCGGAATCATCATCCATTATCCAGCATTATTCACGCCGGAATCGATCCCTTGAATCGCACTATTACTCTCCATGGGAAGTTGTGTAAATTATTTGGAATTGTTGTAACTAGCAGCAAACACAATAGTGTTCTTGTTCTCAGCGAGTATGAAGAAGGACAACCAGCCGTTGCAATTGTATCCTTTATTCTCCGCGTTATTCAGTGGAGGTCGTTATAAAACAACTGACAGCTGAATCAACAATAATAATTAATGATGATAAAATGTAAATACACTTGTAATGTAATGTAGGTAGGTTTATTTTCTTCTTATTCTGACAGCGCAGCAATGGAATTATACAAATATTTTTGTTTTGGCCTGATGTAAAAACGAGAGACCATGTGCTACTGCCTTCGAGAGATATTGTTACTCTGTAATACCATTAGTGTTGCCTTAGCCTCTACGTATAGGTAGAGGTGTTCGCTCCAAACGACGCTACAATTACTATTAGATTGTACAAGTACACCGAATACGAAAAATTAAAAAAAAATGGAAAAATTAAGGTACTTACTTAATATTGTCAGTAGCTAGCAATACCTTTGCATCTTATAGTTATAGTTGCCAAGTTGTAATGTTATTGTTAAAAAAAAATTAAAAATATACGCGGTTGAAGAGCAAATTTCGGAAGAACCCGGTGCTACAGCTTTTACATGTTCAACACTGGGAAAGCCAATATAAAACGTGTGCAATGTTTACGATGATACGTGTAAATCCAATACATTTATTACAATTAAACTATTATTACTAGCTTGTATCGTGAAATGAGAAACAAATGTAAACTTGACTACTTCCATATTTGACTTCCAAAACAAATTGTTGTTACTACGTTTATTTGTTTAGGACCGTTGAGTATTCGAGACAGTTGTTGAGTAAGATGTTCCAGTAAGTATGCATGTGAAATGCGGTTAAGCAGCTTAAAATTCAGGAGAACTACGAATAATAATCGTGAAAAAAATTGTACTTTTGACGTTATACTAAAAATCAGAAACTAATAAATATTAAAATGTTAACGTTAACCTGAAATTATATTAAATTGTTTTTATTGTTCTAATTATTGTTGTTAGACAACACAATAGTGTTGTAAATTTGGACATGCCCTGACACATATTGGGCATACACCTGGGCATTTAAGACGTTTTCTAACTGGTCAATATTGGGAATTATCAGGCTTATAGGTAAGTAATATGTATTGAGAAGGCATTTATACAATTGCAAAACCCGAAACGATATTCATATGCATGCAGCCTGTATAGTGGCGCTTACAACCTCTTGTGATTTCAATACGATGGAGATAAAATATTCTTTATTTACCGACGATATTACTCTTATATGTAAAATATTTAGTTCGTAGTTCTGATCCCCAAGTTGATCTGAAACCGAGTTCAATTTTTACCGGATTTTCGTTGATGAAACCAAATATTTCTATTAAAATACAAAATAGCCGTAAATGTTTTCTCTTTAAATATTGATGTTGGAAGCTAAACATCTGCTTTTTATGCATATTATACTGTGTCCTCTAGAATATTACATGGAAAAAACTTGATTTCTATAATCAAAATTGAAATCGGAATTGTACTTGGGAGTTTCAATTCTAAATTCAATTTCGTATGCATTCCTGGAGTATTGACATTGACAGATGATGTTTATCTCTCTAAAATGTGAAGTTTCCTGGAAAAACATCTGGGAAAGAGTCGGGATTAATCTGGAGTAAAATACTGAAGGCAACTGCTGGTGAAAATACTGAGAGAAACGCAAGAATGGAGGGAGTGTGTGGAGGAGAGTAGAGTGAAAGCATTCTGTGTGCCTGTGTCCTGTAGCCACTTTTGAACAACGCGCTTTCTCCACCTTTTATTTCATTTTAATATTAGTGTTTAGGACTGCACAGAAGTAGTACAGAGTACAGGGTATGCTAATGCGAGAAAAAGGCTTTTTTGTGACATTCTTATAGTTGAAAAAGCTATGCTTTCTCCAAAAACAAATGCTTTCATAGTATTTTATATGATTCTGGAGTGGCATTAATTGGAATCGCAACCTGTTTCCGCACCATACACACCGTGGTCCTTATTTACACTTCTTATGGTTGCTTTCTCCCCTTCCTGAAAAGTGGCTCCATTGATTATTAGTGGTTGTTCTTGTAATAACTTTCATATCAAACATCCGATTATTCGAAACAAAGTAGGTAAAGATACAGAACCTTTTGTCCCGAAGTTTGGTAGAATGCACAAAAGAAGTCAAAGGAACAGAGCACATAAAACGCTGACGACAAGCCTTAGCAGGTATAGTCAATGTTTTTCTGGAACATGTGCTTTGCAATAAAGTTAGTTTGTTTATTACTATAACGCTTTAAGCATGCCGTTGATACATTTCGCGTTACGCACGTCGTAAGTACATACATACGCCGACAAAATGTGTTAGTATAACAAAATTATCCCTTAATAGTTCAACAATAATAAATATAAATATTAAATATTATCGTTCGCGCTCAATTCAAAATATCTCAGGAGAATCCGAGGAGGAAAACACATAAAATACATATATGTTTCTAGTTTTTACAAATGACTACCATCTTGTCAGTAACTTACGCTGAATCAATATTATTCAATCAACCGTTTTCCCAAATTGTATACATACACAGTATAGGAAAAATGATTTCATGGCGTTTTATCTCTACCACGTCCCACATCTTGGGAGGAAGACTTTGATGAGGACGATGACGGCTTCTTTAGATTTAGATATTTGTCTCTCTGTTTATCCCTTAAATCTCGAGCTTGTTTTCCCAATTCCTTGGCTGTGATGAAGCCCCGTTTCTTAAGATAGTTAATGGCGTACATGGAACAACCTTAAGTGAAAATAATTATACACTCCATGAACAAGTACATCCATGACAAATAGCAAACATGTAGCAAAAATGCAAACAATAAGGAATTAACAATAATGCCATTAAAAAATCAGCAACAGAAACGCAGCAAAATAATATGCATACGTCTATAGACAATATGCATACATCCGTACATAATATAGACTGTATACACATTACACATACATATAGCAAAGTCGGCAAAATTGTCTCCTCTTGGAGTTAAAAATCACGACTATATAAATAATTTCCTACACAAATACTAACTACTATCAATGCTTTCTATTAGCATTGTCAACGTACCCAAAGTGACGGTGTATCGAGCAGGAGTTGCCACTTTATAAAGGGCATAAGTTACAGCTAAATTTCCAGCACCTGAGCTAACAATTTTCTCCGTAATAGATTCGTTGATCCCAACATATTTCATTATGGTAGGTATGTCCAGGCCACTGTAACATCCATAACAAATGCACATGCTTTCATCAAACATTTCATGGACACGAATAACTTATTAAATCATTGCATCGATACCTGTATCCTTCAAAAATGGAGACAGCAAATATAAATAACTAAACAATACATCATCGTACGACCAGTGAAATCTGCTTCACACATAATGTATATTGAAATTCAAGCATTCAAGTATCGCCTGCGTTTTTTGCATTTGCAAATTGTACAGTGACACTTAGTGAAGAAACAAATTAACTCCAAGATGTCCATGCGCATTCTGATATAAAAAATTGGCACTGCCTTCATCAAAAGCAGCATGAAAGTGATCAGTTCTTGAAATTATAGAATTTCGTGAAGTATATACGATTCGTTATACTTCTGACGTTTCATTATTTTGTACTTGTTCGTTTCCAGCTTGGTGCCAGAACACAGCCGACTATTTTCGGTTAAATAAAAACAGCATATTAACAGAAGCTAGCGGACAAACTACACAGAAACCAAGCAGCTATGATATTTGAATCTTTATTCATTCAATCTGCGAGGCTTATACTTTATGCTTGAATTGCGGTGATCAGCAGAATTCATTCTTTGCCTGTGATATCTGTGGAAATGTTCATAACATATAGATGCAATTAAATTTAATGAGCATTTTGTATGCAAAATGTTGTTCACGTACTCTTCATACCTCTTGGCAATTTGGTAGAAACCCAGTCCCCAGACGATGGAAGTGCCCGTGTGGACAGGAATCACTACGTACCAATAGTCTTTGGCAATCCCCTTCAACTTCTGAAACATACTCTCCTTCACCGGTGGGTCGGCTCCCCCGCCCGGGGAGGTGGACTTCGCCGGGGTACAATACCGCCGTCGGATTTCTCTCATACAATTTGTACAATGTGAATAATTATTAGTCATCACATTACTACCCCCCGTCCTCCCAACAACGGTCTTTGGGATGATGAGTCTTGGGATAAACTGGAAGTAGCTCCTAAGTAAGGTTGATGTGAACATTGTTGCTGTTTCCAATATTGACTCTGTTGAAAACGTTTGCCGGGTAAATTCCTAGCTTGCCAAATTCCGTAATTCACTGTTTCTTGGTCCAAAACAATTACAGCACCCAGATGACTGTGGACTGTGGCCACAAACGTACTTCTTGTGGTAGATTAATTCTTGATGTCCAATGTCAACCCGGTTTAACTGATTCGTCTACACATAATCAATCAAGAGAAAGGCAATGTCGTATTATTAATCCTTGAATCCAAATAAAACATTTGATACCGGAATAGAAAAATACATGGTTATTGTTATGTATATCGGAGACAAAAAAATGAATAAAAATTATCACGATTTTCTTACGTAAACCACGTTGACTTGCGTCACCCTTCGCAAATATACACACCTATAGGCACTTCTAAATGAGCCGACAGAGATCAGAAATCACCGCGCCGAAAAGTAAATGTTGAAATTCGAAAACGAATATTGCATCATGTTTCTAATGAGCGGTTTTTGGATTTTCATGTATTCCCTAAAAATGGATGGTCAAATCAGGTGTTGCAACAAAACAAAAACCGTACGTAACAATTAATTTTTGCGGGATTATTTCACGTCGTGATTCAATGATTGTATTAAAATAATTTTTAATTACGTAAGTCCCATTTTATTTTACGGCGGGACAGGCACAAGGGAGAACAATTTGTTTTTAATATTGGTTAGAGATTTGTGACACACTTTAAAGTAAAAATAAGATGCGAGGAGGTTTTTATTATAATCTTTAATGTATATTATATGAAAGGCCGACTGTCCAAAAACTATATGAATATGAATCTTGAACCAATCCTTTCTATCTTGACTCCTTTTTTT
>JAQGBT010002516.1:0-23694 GCA_034698585.1 Disparrhopalites patrizii | reverse complement strand
TTTCTCTCTCTCTCTATATATATATATATATATATATATATATATCCCCTTCGTGCCTGTTAATTAGAGCAGTGGCGGTAAATCTCTTCATGCTTGCACCCAGAGAGCTTCCAGCCCAACGGATGAGGTTCAGGGCTTGTGACACATGCTCCTTTGGTTGGGTGGAAATAATGAGAGGGGGAGGGGGAGGGACAGAGAGGAGCGACTGCCTCTATGCCATTCTCCAAAGAAATAATCAAGACGAGCACTGAGTGCTGCTTTAGAAGTACTGCTACGTTTATTATTATTACCTTCGCTCTCCCATTACCTTTTTGCTCTCATTCCCCAGGCACTGGCACCAGTTTGATTTAATTAACCCCGCAGTGCCACATGTGAGAAGGAACCTTATGGATTATTCTCTCTCTCTCTCTCTCTCTCTCTCTCTCTTCACAAGACACACAGACGTCAAAAAACCTTCCACTCGGACTTTTTCCCGGGGGCATACAAACATTCTCTCTCATATCTTCCTCTCCAACATCAATTCCCCGGCCTTTTCGTGTTCCCTTTTGGTTCAGAAGAGATGAGAGAAGGGAAATGAGAAAATTGTATAACTGAACTATACAGTCGGGAATTTTGGGGGTAAATTCTCTATCACAATTCCTCCGCTTCTGATGCATCCCGTCAGAGCCATTGAGTGGAAGGAGCAACAATGTCATTACTGCCGTCTAATAAGATTCAATGTTAGAGGCGGTAGAAGAATAAAAACTGTATTTATTGGGTGCTTGGGTGGTTTCTTCACCCTGCAAGGGCTCTCTAGAAAAACAACAAAAATTACGGAACACTATGGATGATTAGCCGGAAGACCCTGATATTTTCGGGTGGTCTCCGGCTGGTACAGGTGTGAAAGGCAGGACGAGGCACTCCATGAAAGTGGGAATGGCTCAACGTGGAAAGAGAGCAATTGAGAGACAGAGGAACGGGGCTAGCCATGGATGGGAGCGAGCCATTAGTAAATGATGCTTGTATCCACTTTTGCCATTCCCAAATTTTTAAGGGCAGTTAGTAATGAGAACTACGCCAGTTTGTGTTCTCCAACTCTCTCCATGGAGAAACGTGAGTCTTCAGAAAGAGCTTTCGGGGAAAAAACTATGTTTTCCAGCCGAATGAAAGAGAGAAATTCCAGGACACACCTTCCACTTGAGAAGTGCAATATGAGGACACTGATTCCCAGGGTCAGGACTGTTACCATTAAACTGGAGACTGCCCTATTTGTGACGTTATTACCATTATTTTATTTTCCTCCCGTCCCATAAAAGAGTTTGCGTGTGTGTATGATCCAATTTTTCCAAGGAATCTCGCTAAAAAACTGGGGGAAATAGGAGACATTAAATGCCAGGGATTGTCCTACCTTCTACTCTTTCCTCAAAAAAAGCCTTTGTGGGAGACGCACCGACAGCAGAGATCTGCAGATACGACCGGGTTATTAGGCGGAAAGGACGAGGACAAGTTGGCAGAGGGGAGAAATGAGACGAATTCTGAAGTGAAGGGAGAACTGAGGGTGCTTATGAGACAGAAATGTTAGAGAGGAGAATCAATCTAATAAAGAGAAAGATGGAAGGTTGGAAGAAATAGGTACGGCGACAGAATGAAAAGAGATTATTCCAGGAAAGGGGGACTATTAGAGATAAAGGAGGAAGGAGAGATTATTAGAGAAAAAAGGAGGGAGAGTGAGCTTAAAAAATTTACGGAATTGTTGATGAACCTCCAACGACAGGCCGTCGCCTCGCCTCATCCCTCTCTCGCTCTCCCTCCTTTTACAACTCTCGCCCTCAGTGTCTCTCTGTGTCATACCGTCAGAGATAATATCACAAAATAGAAATTCAGAGCGAACCAGAGAGCTTCTTTGAAAATGCTGGGAGAGACAGAAGAGTTCAAAGGAAACAAAGAGAGAGAGAGAGAGCAAAAGGAATAAGAGATTATTGTATTACATTGCCCCTCCATTAAGGGTCCGTAGTATATGGAGCAAGTCCACACGGAAGTGTATATACCTATGGGTATAAATATACTCATGACTCTGGTAGGAAAGGTAGTAATAGTAAAAATGTATTTTATCTCCGTCGGTATTTGTATCTTCTTTTAATGCCATACCGCATCACCGTCAAGTGTCCGTCCCCAGAACTCCTAATAGCCTTGTGTGTGTGCTCGAACAAGTGTATTCACTCAGTCGATTTCACTGTACTAATGAGATCACCTCCACCATTTCCTCCATCTTCTCATTTTTCTTCTCTGTCTCTCTCTCTCTCTCTCTCTCTCTCTCGCTCTCGCTCTCTCTTTCCTCTTCGCCCTTTTGTCGAAGCGAATTGTGTAACAAACGAGTATCGTACACAACATCCTTGCTTCGTCTCTGAATACAGTAATTATTCCTATTATTATTACTATTACTATTAGTACAACACGTTTCCCTCTTCTTCCTCTCTGATGCCGAAGAGGTCTCTTTGAAGAGTGATTGAGATAGGGAATGTGATACTACGTCTCTCTCTCTCTCGGTGTCTCTCTCCACAATCTTCGATTCCACTACATACTACATTGTATGTAGGACCCAAATCGTTTCTCCAAGGAGACGGTCGAATTTGTGTGTCCTGGGAATTTCTCTCTTTCAACTTCCCTGTTTGTCTCTACCCTTCTCTTTGTTTCTCTCTCTCTCTCGCTCTCTCTCTCTCTTTCACTGTTTTCCCCTCTCCTTGGCAGTTTTTCTCTCTCCTCTTCTCTTTGCCCTTGTACTCAATTTCTCACTCATGCATACAATCGAATTTTAAACGTGGCGTGAAATTTTAATGATCCATATGAGAGAGTCCTGCCAGGCACCAACTTTTCCCCCTTCGTGTTTTTTCTTCCAAGATACAAAAAATCACAATAGGAAAGAGTCAGAAGGAAAAAGAGGAATGAGTTGGCGGATGGTACGCCGTCTTAGTTAAGTAAAAAATGGAAACAAGGAGGTGAAGGGCCATACAGACGCTTGGTGACCCACGGAGTGCCATGGAGGAATTCAATCCCCACCAGCAGACGGGACATTGCCAATGACAATAATATAAAAGTTGCACTAAATCTAAAAACCTCTTTCGTGTTTCTCCCTCTCGCTCCACATTTTGGTCGGGACAAGTTCCAGACGTTCCACAATCAACCTTTACTTACGACTTTTCGTCCTGGACTTTCTTTATGACCTTTGCACCATCTCCTCTTTGTTTCCCTTCCCTTGGCTCTGATTTTCCATGTGTAATAGCCGCCAACGTTTTTTTTTCTTTTGGAGGATGAGCGTCACTTTGGAGTGGGACACTTGAGCCATTTCTTCTTCTTTACATCTTCGCATTTACAAGTTGACAGAAACAAAACTCGCCCTACTTTTCACAAGTTACTGGGGAAACCAGCTGAGTGGAGTGGGACTTGTGGAGCAATTGAGTTAAAAAGAGGAAGTTGTGGAAATGAAGCAATTAGCAGGGAATGACTTCATCGCAGGCCTGCCCGATCTCCCTGGAAAACAGGGAAAAGTAGTGAGACCGACAGAGAGCGAGATGAAGAGGGAGACAGAAGAAAATTCAAAGGGAGAAACAAGAACTTATTTCGAGTGGAAAGACGTTGCAATTGATTTTGCACTTATAATATCCATGCTAATTGGATTTTACTGGAAAAACAACTTATGGGAAGAGCTCATCATCAGAAAAAGCTCCGGCTAATTCCCCGAGTGCTCTTCAGCGCCGTAGTCATCTTTGGGAATAATTACTCTTTGATCCATTTAGACTCTCTTGACCTCCATTGGAGGCAAGGTGTCCTTAATGCTAGACGTTAAAGGCTTGGCAAGGGTAAGGGAAGAATTGACAGGGATGAAAAGGTGCCTTGGTAGCTTCAAATCAAAGAATGGAATGACATTCAAAAAAATTTGAATTCAAATTCGAATTAAAATACGTGTTTTTTGTAATTATGAATACAAATTTAAATTTCGGATATCTAAAATATAAATTCTAATTCCAATACAATTTTATTCAAATACTCAGACATACCAATACGTATTCAAATACTTCTCGAATACTTTAAAAAAATTATTTGCAATGAATTCTGGCATAATTTGAAGCTTCAAATAAACGCGAAATCAATACACAAAATTCTAAATTTACTCCGCAACTCTGATTTTGCAAAAATTGATGCTTTTACGGACGAACTAGTTATATTACTGCCAACTGAAAAAATCATGGTGACGATACCTTGATTTTGCAAAAAAAAAAAACTTGCCTGAAGGACGGAATTAGCAACGTAATGAAGGAATTTTCGAATACTAATGAAGTATCGCAATCTTAATGTCAACTTTTGAATACGAATTTGAATTTCGAATGTAATTGTAATTATAAATTCCAATTAAAATATTTTTCTGAAAAAAGTATGGATACCAGTTCCGATTGAAATACTGAAAAACATGAATATAATTCCGACTTGAATTCGAATACCGATTCGGTTGTCATACCTTGCTTCAAAGACCCTCTCTATGTACAGTGTTGCCAATTATGTACGTTCAATACATTTAAGTGTATTTGCATAAATGCCGAAAGGAGCAAAAATCAAAATAGACCCAAACGGGGAGTATAAAATGTATTTATCTGTTAGGATTAAAATACAGAAACCAAGAAGAAACAACACAACAATAAAAATACATGTTGCCACATTCTTAACTTTAAATTAAATTCTTACGGTTAATTTAACAAGCTCTTTTAATATAAACTGTTTGAAGGATGCTCGAGACACCGAAGTGAGAATTGAGCTCTAGTTCTCGTAGAATCCTGTTACCTTGCATGTGCAACGGACACAATAGAACACACGATGATGGAAGTTGGTAAATATTTTGTGAAATCAACAGAAGAGATGATCCCCTCATAAATCCTGTGCCCGTGGTGATGGTCAAATTTATTGGCATTTGACTGAATCATCATTATACGTGAACATGTAGGCACAATCATAATCGTCTCATTAGACAAGCTTGATTCCCAGCGGGGGTCCGGCCTCTTGCGTGCGTCCAAGGTATATCCCGATGCATTTGTGCGCCAGTGTCAGAATGGCATTTAAAAACGTATGCGCCACATACTTACCAGGCAATAAGTGGATGGCATCATGGCATGTGAGTGTGAATTTCCCCTCCGTCTTCCCATCACCCTGTACAGGAGTTGCAAGTGCTTTTATAAATAGCGTGGAAAGTCCCTAGCAATTACGGGGCACTACCTGCGGTGAGAGAGAGTGACAGGGAGTTTTGAGAAGGAGTGAGATCTTCTCTCTCTAACGGCCACTCTCACCCATCATATTTCTCTGGCTCTGGAAAGGAGAGAGGGGAGAAGAAGAAATAGAGAGACAGGAAGAAGGAAGAGAGCGAGAGGAGAAAAGAGGTAGTGAGAGATATTGAGAGAGAGAGACAGAGAGAGAGAGACGGGTGACTACGTGTCTGTGTGAGTTCCCGAGACGAGACTTAACAAGTGACTTTTGTGAGTCGGGAAAGGACACTCATCTCTGATTACAGCATGAAATTCCCTCTATGAGTATTACGCACTTAGCCATCAATGGGATGTGGCTCTGTACATATTTCCTGATTAACCCTCTGCTGCTGTTGCTCTTGTCAAGAAGACGTGCATATGGACGGCGTAAGAAGAGGAGGAAGGAGAGACGGAGAAAAAAATGAAGAAATTCTGGGTGATTGACAGGTCTATGTTGGAGAAGATCTCCTTGCTTTCTCGTTAATGCATTCGCCATATCAGCCCAGTGTAAAGGGATCTGTCACTAGCTCTTCATAAATTACTCACCTATCCAATGACATTGAACCAAATCCTTCGAGGTCACCACGTCACTCCCAAGTCACCTTTCCCATATTCAACCCTTCTCTTCCACATCTGCCCAACACGAAATCTCTTCTCCTTCCTTTTCCCCCCTTCCGGCACATTCTCTCTAATTCTCTCTTTCTCACTAATCTCCCTTTTTTCTATTTTTTATTTAACTTCGGCCCTTCCTTTCATCTCTTTAAACTCTTTTCTAATCTATCCCTTTCTCAGTGATTACGTACACAGTAACTCCGACTTTCCCTTTCTCTCTTTCTCTGTATCGTTCCGCAAAATCTTTTACACAAAGCATGGAACTCTGCAAAGTTTAAATGATCTCCTTTCCTGAATTTTTTCTATTTTCCTGTATTAACCAAATTTTTCGGTCCCAAAGTTGATTACTAAGAAAAATCAGATTGCTATGTTGAAAAAGAATGCTTGGGGCCGTTGTTGATAAAAGGTTTCTAATGATCATTAGTCGCTCTGCTCCATTAGTTGGGGCATATTTACTTACAATAGAGTCGTAAGAGCTACGTCATGGATTTGCCCGTGGCTTCATCCAAGTACGTCAGTGTTGGTGTGGCATGCTTTCAAAGGCATCGCTAGTATATAGGAGATTGGCGGAAACCACAATAAAATTGTACCAACTAAATCCTCGCATGATAATCCTGCTTAAATTCCATTTTCTAATTTACATATTCGAAATTATATTGTCCGGAAAAACGGTGTGAAACCTTAGAAAAGAAAACAAGCAAGTATAATTTGGGGGGGGGGATCCCAGTTAAAAGTAGGAGAGAATTAGTAACGAAATGGTCTTCACGTTCAGGATTAATCCGTGATATTATCTCTCAAAAAAATTAATAGCTGTTTGTGTAAATAGTTTGGGTTGGGTTTGATTTCTTTCTGACTCACAAAGTGAGACAGAAAGTTGTTTCTTCGGTCAAGGTTGGGACATGCGTCAGCATGATGTTCCCTGTCAAAACATAACTTGCATTTTGCACACAGGCTGGAATAAGTGTTACATATTACATTGTCCAGAGCATACAAAGGAACACCACAACCAAAAATAAGGGCGGAATCAGCGAGTTTCCGGGAAGGGAAAATCAATAAAGTAAACAATAAATTCTCTTCCACCTAAATTAAAACTTGTGCTTGCGAACATGCACGGTAAAAATAATTAGCACACAATGCTAAACCTAACTATAAGTTTAATATTATTCATGTGAACATTGTATCACTTTCCCCGACACGAATTCTTGTAAGTCAAAGGACGATATGGATTTTTATCTGGCCAGGTAAACCATTTTTCTGGGACTCTTCCTCAGTCAGTATAAATTACGTATAGGAATGGAAGCAATGTGTCTTTTCCTTTTTTCACGCCATCCGTTATGCATTTGTATAAACTTTTGACTTCCAAATCCCTTTCCCACTCCTTCTATTTACACTGTATCTCAATGTTCCCAAAACATCCTTTCCCCCACTACAACTCTTAACAACTATTTTTTTCTGGACAAGATGCAAAAGGTTTTTTTTTTGGCAGAACCTCTCAAATCCCAGCATAGAAAATTCCGTAAGCCACCAGTGATTGTGAGGTCACAAAGGGGGTGAAAGGAAGTCTAGCCATTCATGAGGACATTCATGAGGAGGGCCGATGATGGTATGAGGAAATTATTTGGTGAAGAATTCCCTTCAAGAATGGACCTACACCCAAACTTTTTGAGGATCCTCCTCATGCATGGAGCATCTTGGTATTGTTCACTGGAGAATGGCAAAGGGTTAAAGAGAGAGAGAGAGAGAGAAAGAGTTATTTTTAGGAATAATTCGATAAGTATCTGGCGACAAGTAAATCACCACAGCTTCAGTGCGGGAGGAGGAAGAAACCCAAGGAAAAAAGATAATGTTGAGTCAGGGGAGATTAGCAAGAGAGAGAGAGAGAGAGAGAGAGTGAGCGGAAAGACTCTGTGGACAGCATAATGCAGGAGGAAATCTTGATTCCCACCGTCTTTGTGCGAGGCTATATGAGCTAGTCTCGGATGGAAGACGTGGACGTGGAATCCTCTCACTCAGTTGCATCTCGATGATGATCCTCTTTATACGCGTCATGGATAGCCAAGTCAACGTTTTCAATTATGAGACCATTGTCCGTTCCCCAAATGATTGATGGCTCAACGGCTTTCACGTCGGCTGGAGCAGAATCCCTCGCTCTCCTTTCCCTCCGATTTACAAGTCCTCCGCTGTCTCCTCTTTCCCCACACACCTCCTCGTTCTCCTCAATGCGCCCCTAAATACTGCACAGTACCAAATATAACAATGTCTCTCTAGTCATACCGTATGTTCCCCGAAAAACGCAACCGACTCTTCTGCTTAGAACTTCTCTACAACAAGGCGAAGACGTGAGAGCATTTGCTTGTTAGAATGATAAAATGTCAAGCTTTAAGAATTGATAAGTAACTTTATTCAAAACTAGTACATTTAAAAATAATGTTGGGTTTGTATTTGTGTGTGTAGTGTATTTGTGTGAGATGTGCAGGCGTATGTATGTGTGTGTGTAATTTTTCAGTTTTTCTGGAGAATATTCTAGGCCTTAAACTGTGGATTTTTCTTATCTTGTTGTGTTTCAGAACATTCTCTTTATCTTATATTTCCCTTCAAATTCATGTATTAAAATTAGTTCTTTGTTCAAGTTTATTCCCCCTAACCTTGTAATTACCATTGACGTCAATGCAAATTTAGCCAGTGATTGGACGTTCTCATTTACCTGTAATGATTTAGATTTTGTTTTTGTTGGTTTCCTTTTGGTTTCAAATATTAATAAAAATTACTCTCTGCCTAGAATCTGACCCGTGAGCATTCTCTTGCATTCTCTCTTGATTTTTGGCTTTGAGTCACTTCATACACACATATAAATTTACTCCGGTCACTCTCCACACACATTTTTCCGCACAACCTTTCTCCGTACCCAATCCAAACAAAATTCAGGAGTCATCACCAACTACCCGGTGTGTGCCGTCACAAATAATGACAAGTGAAACGCGTTACAAAAATCCCATGTTAATATATGGGAGATGACAAATTTTCGTACTGTGCAATTTTAATTGATGCAATATTTTTGGTTTGTAAATGAATGCTTGTTGGGATTCTAAAAAGTCAGGGTTTCAGAATTGGTAAGTTTTTTTCACGTGAAACATTTCTGTTCAAAAGGTATGGGAAAATAAACACATGACGTTTTTCCCAGGTTAGCAAACGACACCGCTAGCATGCGTAACCACGTGGAGAAGTGTTTTAAGGAAATTTTCGCAAATAATCTACCGGCACGAAGGAAACTCCGAATGATGTCGATATTTGTCATTGCCAATTTCGTAAGTTTTACAGTGACGTAAAGATTCTGGATAATTAAATATAATTACAAGTACTAAATTCAAGTTTTTTATTGCTTAGAAAGTACAATTTTTTGGAGCAAAATCTCCGGATAGAAATTGAATTTTGCTACTCGTGGAAAATTTCGAACAAGAAAGAGCAGTAAAAAAAAGAAAAAAAAGTTCAGTAAGATCCCGAAAATATTGAAAAAACTAAAATTGCACAGGACGAGAATTTGTTAACCCCCAAGGTAACATATGATTTTTTTAACGCGCTTCACTTGGCTTTAATTTAAAACTTAAAGTTTTGAATAAAACTACTTATCAATTCTGAAAGCTGAACCACTTAGCACTCCAACAAGCTAATGCTATCGTGTCTGCGCCTTGTTGTAGAGAAGTTATAAGCGGAAGAGCCGGTTGCGTTTTTCGGGAACATACGGTATAATAATACTCCGTCTCGCATTCTTCCACCCTCTCTTTCCCCGTCTCGTTCCATGTCTCTCGGTTTTTCTCTTTGTTTTAATCCCTCTCTGTTCCTCTCAAATTTTTTTGTTTCTCCCCTAAATATCTCTCTTTCTCTCTTTTCCCTGGATCGCTCCGAGCCCAAGTTCAGAGAAGGGATATCCATCTCATTCACACCTTCGGCTTCCGTTGACAAGCGAGGAATGTCATCCGGTTGGCAATAAAACATTGGACAGCTTCCCAGATTTTAGTGCGAATTCCTGGTAATTGTTAAAGCTATCCTGCCAAGCCTCCCCTTCTGGTCATTGAGCCTCTGTATAATAACAGGATCAAAGGAACTTCAAGGAAGTATATTTTGTAGTCAACTCAAGATTTTTTTTTGTAGACCAAAAACTAACTATGCTATGATATCACTGCTAGTAATAAAGTAGCCTGAAGATATTTTTTATTGTTAGT
This sequence comes from Disparrhopalites patrizii, assembly GCA_034698585.1. NCBI lineage: Eukaryota > Metazoa > Arthropoda > Collembola > Symphypleona > Sminthuridae > Disparrhopalites > Disparrhopalites patrizii. The sequence goes on along the minus strand of JAQGBT010002516.1, from coordinate 13,595 downwards.
ATAGAATGTGTGAAAGGGTATTGTATGGATTTTCCCACAACGGTGATTGTATGGGGAACAAGTTTCCTGGAGGAGTCAAGGGTATTAAAATGGCCTTTGACGTGATTAATAATTGGCTGCCACAATCTTTTATTATTAATTAAGGTTTTATTAAAAGAACTCAATGCAGTGTCTTTCATTATTCCCGTGTATATAGGAAGGACAAAGAGTTTTCCCGAAAAAACCTGGTTGGAAGTCATGATTTTCTCTCACCAATTTTTCCGGGAATGTCGGGGCTAATTAATGTAGTCACACAAGGACAAATAATGACAGGAGAAATCAATAGGGCGAAAGTCCTGGGAAATAATTACTGGGAAAGTTTTGGCACATGATTTTCATTCACAATACGGACAGTGCTAAGGCGAAAAAAACTATTTTGCACAAAAAAATCGACCAGGCTATTGCATTCATTATGTGTTTGAATGCACGCGTAAGTGCATACAACATTTCCCCAGCTAAGCGGATGAGCAGATTTCGCACGAATAATTCTTCCAACAGATGCAAAATTTTTCCATATGATTTTGGTTCACAACTCTTCCCCCGTTTTTCCAGGTATTGCAATTCCAAAGAGCAACCCACGCTCAAGTTGGAAGTTGCCATGAAAGGATCTAATTCCCATACAAAACCTCCTCCCTTGCCTTTGAGTAGGGGAGGAATTACGAGAGCAAAGTATTTTGGGAACAACAAAAGGGACAACAAATGAGGCACGTGGCAATTTCGGAACGACAGACTCCCGGAGAACAATGGCTTTTCGGGGACTTTCACAAACGTGTGAGTAAACACGGGATTCTCCCTTAATATAGGTGGGTGAAAGTGAAGCAGAAGTAAACCCAGAGAAAGTAATTATTAATTCCACAGCCAAAGCAAAAGATTCCTCCAGGAGCAGGTCATATCATCTTCCGCTCGCTCCACGTGAAAAGGACGCTCAGGAATTCATGAATGGAAGGATGAGTGAAACGTGAAAGAGACAGAGAGAAGGAGACAGCGAGAGAGAAAGAGACCGAGAGAAAGAGTGAGATTCACATATATTTCCACATTTGTTTGTTCCACTGCGCTCACACAGAGAGTTATTGTGTGATGATGAGTGAAAGTCTCCAGTCTGCCATCGAAATATCTCTCTCCTAAAATTCTCTTTCCATTTAATGACGAATCCGAAGCCTTTCAAATTGGTCCAAAACCTTGTTTTTTGTGAGCATAAAAAAATAATACATTTTTATCTCTCTGTAATTATCCCCAATTTCACACTATTAATAGCTGCATTTTGGTAATTTTGCATTTTGCTAATGCACAAACATTTTGGTAATTAATGCAATTTCTCTTTTTTTATTATCCGCAATTTTACAGAAAAAAAATAGATCAGGACGGACACCGGACATTTATCGACCGGGTGAATTTTGCAAAAAAAAAAAAGAGAATGGAATAGGGTCGTAAGAGAGAGTGACGAATGAGGAGCGTGCGGCTCCTCCTCAAGCCTTGTGTCGCGAAAATCGCGAGCGAGTAAGTCATGTGTGGGGGCGAGGCATTGAAATAATTACAATGGTTGTGATTGGACCCTGAGATATGGGAAGGGAGTTGTTGGATTCTGATAAAATTGTAGATGTTGTGATTACTGTCATTCCTTACACACACAAAGCCATCAAGATGATCAACATCCTCAATTCCATTCAATCCCATCCTTGTGTTGACAGTCCAAAAGGAACGTGAGAGAGAGAGCGAGAGCGAGAGATGTACTACATTCTTTTAGAGCATCTCTCCTTCCACACAGGCTTTAGTAAAGGCCCAATATATAATCGCTTCATTTAACTACAGCTTGCGTGGTTGCTCGTACAGCCTTCTTTCCATGCGGCGGACAAAAGTTTGGGAGTGAAAGACGGAGCAGTTGAGAGTATTTTTAATATCAAGCCATGAACTGAGGTGTGAATATATCGCTGTTGAATGTGTAGATTTATTCCATCAAATGATTTTTTACACGGAATTCTCTCTTTCTCTCTCTCTCTCTCAGTTTCTCTCACTTGTCATCTCTCCCCGGCGTCACATATGAGTGGTGTGGCTGGAATCAGCTTTCACATCCGTACAGATTCCTCTAAAAAAGTTTGTCTTCGAGTTTACTTGCGCAATCTCGTCCTCCGCCTCGTCATCTCTGTCCTCTCCTCTAGAAGGCTCCCAGTTCGTTAGACACCTCGTCGACATCTCCAAAGGGTACATTCATGAGCTGTCAACGTCATGCATCTCGCTCACGAGCTCTCTCTCTCTCTCTTTCTTTCTCCACACTGATTTCAGCAAATGACGTTAATAAAAACCTATTATTTGGGTAATGTGGTTGAACAAGCGGTTTTTTCCCCTCTCGTGATCTCCTTGTTATGTGTGACATGGAATATTACTAGGACTACTCCCAAATTATTTCTCAACCACTATTATTAACCGTGTTTTCCACCGCAACTCACTTTTTGTCACCTTTTTTTCTCTCACCCAAACTATTGTAATGCAAGGGGGATAGTTGCCTCATCAGCTATAAACTCGAAGGAGTTCCTCACGTTCATTTGTATGTACATCTGACTCTGTTCTTTATGATATTTCTTTCCCTATCTCTCTCTGCATATTGTCGCTCTCTGTCTCTGCTCTCTCTCTATGGACGTTTCCCTCTTTCTCTCTCTCTTCGTTTCTTCTCTCCCTTGTCTCTTTTCTTCTCTTCCTCTGCCCTTTCCCCCGATCTCTTTGCAAATATTCACCATTCCCGTTTGTCTTCCACTTCTCCCTGTTTCTCCTTGTCCATGTCATGCAAATCGCTCCTCATCGTCCCTCATCCCTTCCGGATCTCTTTCTTCTCTCGTTTTTTTCTCTCTCTCTTCGTCGTTTCTATATCTGCAGGAGAAGAAATCTGAGTTCCCTCTGCATTAAACTTATTTGCCGATTTTGTCGCTTTCTTGACTCTCTTTGGCCTGACTCTTTATTCGTCCTTTTGACTTGTAAGCTTCCCATTAGTGTTGTCTCCTTTCTTTTTCATCCCATCATCTCTCTCTCTGTCTCAGTTCTCTCTCTCTCCGTTCAATCCGTCGGCTGAGCTTTTCCCATCCTCTTTTCTCTCCTCCCTTTTCTTCTCCATCACTTTGGTGCTTCTAAGGAGCTCATGTCAACTCCCAAGTGACAAGGGGAAAAAAAGGAGAATGAAACTGAAAAAAAAGAAGAAGAGAGAATGAGTGAGATGTGAAAGTTTTATGGATGTAAAAGTGAAGTCTTCCTCTCAGTACATCTTCGTGCAGTAGCGCTTGTGGAGAAGAATTCTCATTAGGGAAATTGACGCGTGTCAAGGGAGTGAAAAGTGACTTGTTTTTTATTCTGTTTCTCTCTCTCTTTCGTGTCTTTCGTGTCTCTCCTGTCTTTCTCTCTCCTCCCGTCCCTTTCCTCCTCCTTTTCTTCTTCTCCCCAGTCTGGTCTCATTCCTTTTAATTAATGGATTTTTCTGTCACATTTCCCATTGACCACGAGGAGGATAATCATGGGATGCACATGTATAATCAGGACACTAATGAGACGCTAACACCTAATTAACCACTGATATTCATTACAACTCAGCTCGTTGTCAGCATTTCAAAATTTCCCTTTTCTTCTTCTTCATCTTTTTTTTCTCTGCCCTTCATGTGTGCTTGTACATTCCAACATGCTCCTTGAGGCTATTGTATGCTCTGAGCCATCAAGACCAAAAAAAACGATGGGTTTGTAACTTGGATAAATCCATTAAGGAGATAAAAACTAACATGTCACATGGAAAACAAGACACAGGCACACACACATTAACTTCATTATGGCCCCGGCACAATATGCTTTTCCCACAGAGTCTCGACGCTGTCCATTCTGTAGTTTTTTTTGACCAAAGGTAACTTTTATAATACTCCACGTACTTTTCCTTATAGGAACGAGAGGAAATTCGACCAGGATGCAAACCTATATTCTATATTATTGTCTTCCACTTCTATATGTGTTATATGCATTTCCTCCATAGCGTACATCCACAGAAAAAAAAGCTAGAAAGTTCTTTTGGGGAAAAACGCGGAATTGAAAAAAGTGCGTAGACGAGAGAAATATAACCAAATAAATAGTTTTTTGGCTCTCAACAATTTGGTCTTCTTTTTTGCCCCAAAGGATTCTTCTTCCACGGCATTCAAGAATCTCCTTCTACCTTCGCCGGGTAGAAGCAGTTCTTTTTTTTTCATCTTTTTTTTCAGGTCTCAACTTTTTTTATATATCCACTCACTCTATATACATCAAAGTAAATACAGCTCATCCATCAGGAAATTGTTCAAGTATTTGTGTTTTTTGGTCCGGGGAAAAGATGTGATCTATTACATGATGCAAGCCGCTGTGCCCGCGCTTTGAACGGGGAAGTTTTATTTGTAGTTAATTTTGATTTTGTTTGCTGAACATTGATATAATTGCATTGATAATATTGTAAGATTTTTCAAAAAGTTTCCCGACATTTTTCGGGTTGATTTTTGCCAATATCTAGACTAGCTAGATAATTACTGGTGCGACTAAATTGCTGAACACTAGCAGGTGTATAGTGGACAATAGGTATTGTTGGGTACAATGGGAAGTAGTGAAACTGACTTGTTGGTCAAAATGTAACAATGTAGGACGATATAGGACTGCGGATGCCTGAAGTCTAAATACTTTTGCCTGGAGTGAGGAAGTTTCCCTCTGAATAAGTCGAGGAGATGATGAAGTAGACATTCCTCCGTCCTCTTCCCTCCGCGTAAGTAAATGACTGGCTAAAAAGAATTAAGAGCTTCTTCTCCAAACAGACAATGATAACTGACAGGGAAAACAAATGAGAGTTTGTTTTTCCACAAACCAAAATTACAGGTTGTTCAACAACCTCACTCACCTCTTCCATTTCCTTCGTCTTCCTTCTTGGAGTCTTTCGGGGAAAAAAAGTTTTTCTCTGCTACATGAAGGAATGTATTTTTTTGGGGAAAGTGAGCAGTCAACGCACCCAGCACGCTCCAGATTCTTTCATTAAGTTGTTCATTTTCGTTTCATCAGATGCTGGTAAGGAACCAAACTTCAATTTTTTTAGGTCTCAAAAACATGGAACGAACTCACAGCATTTCCATGTTTGTATATGCCTTCCATTTTTTACCCATTTGGGAATCAGGAAAAATGAGAATTTTCTTCCAGGCATTTCCTCTAATATTTATTTTTGATTATACCCAAACACCACGTTGACGAAGAGAGTTTTGCGGAGCGAGGTTTAACAAATGTCGTTGGGTGACATTATGTGTATGAGAGCCATGAACATGTGCGCATATAGGAATGTGTTGATACTTAAATGCATATATGCGTGTATATGAGTAGTGAGAGAAATAGTTTCCGATGGCTGTACAATCAACTCTCTGGAATTGCCTTCTGGAATTTACATATTGAATAAATTCACAACTTCCATGCACAATTTGTAAACTCGCGCCCATGGAAAATTGAAAATCAGTGTAATTGTTTAGGAGACTTGAGTGACTCAGATGCAGACAGGCTCAAGTTCACTTCAAGAAAGCTAGTGACTGTTTCATAACTAAAAGCTGTTTCATTTTTTCGTTCTTACGAAGAGTCTAAAACATACAAATTTAGGCCTGGATCGACGTTGAGGATAAACATGAATGGAACTGGATCCAAAAAAAATCCTTTTCCTCCTTTCCTTTTCAACTTCAGAATGACGCAGGACGTGACTTTTATTTACTCAGTTCGTACATATTCTTTGCAATTCCTCATCGCTTCCATCGAGGAAAAGAATGGGGAGAAAGTGGGGAAAAAATTGAGAATGGCACAGCCAAGGTGTGAATTGATATTGAAGCAAAAAAAGGGAAGTATTTGAAGATGTGAGACGGAAGAGTGGAATATGGGGAGAGAGCAAGTGCAGGACTACAAAGATGCCGCGAGAGCGAGAGAAGAACTGAAATAGTCATAACAAAAAGCAAGATTTCAGTGAAGCTGATTGATTTCAGTAGAGAGGAAAATGAGAGGAAGCGTGAACCATTTTCTTGAGGAGTAAATAGAATTAATAAAAAGTTATTTTGAAGTCTTTAAATTGGATTTGCAAATTCGGATGAAGTCTTAGTAGGAGACATTTTTTTATTACGTCAGACTCCGATGCAGAGAGTGACAGCTGCTGTTCGTCAGCAGATCCTGTCCGTAAGTAATGTGCCACGTGGAAATTATTTTCATTTCGCTCCTTCTGAATTCAATTTGAGGGCATTCCTTTTCCCCTTCACATGTGATAACTCTCATTTTCAAACAAGTGCTTTTTATAACAGAGAGAAAGGGAGTAATAATCATCAGGAGGGACGGGGAAGGCAGATAAGATTTCCTGGAAAGTTTTTCCTTCCAAACCTGCTTTCACCTCCATTTTTCTCTCGCTTCAGCTTTTATCAACGAATTTTCTACCTGTATGGAAAAAACACACTTTCACTGAAGCTTTCAGGATTCCCTGGGTAGGAGCACTACATTCCCTGACAATAGAAGCAATAGATGGCTTGGTGCAACTTGTACATACTTGTTTTGTCATGCTCACCGGCAAATTCCGCCGCGATGATTCCTTGCCAATCGCATTTTAGACTGCCATTCACACGCGGAGATTCTCGCGCACTGTTTCCCGGGAATGTCAAGTGAAAGCAATTTATGTGTGGAAAGAGAATGAGTGCGTCCATGAATTACTCACATTAGTGTGAATGGAGGGAGAGCAACTGATTTTGCTTAGGGAGACTCTTTTCTCAATGTAAGAATTATTCCACAATGCCGAATAATAATCCACGTGGGTGATTCTCTGTTTACGAGGCAGACTTGCCGGGTATGATTTCCCTGGCCGTCTCGCGAGGGCGGGATCTTCTACAAAAATGGTCCCAGGGAAAAATAAAGGAGATGCTGGTGTGAGGCGAGATGAAATCCTTGAAGGTATAGCCAGAAGCTTTTCTTCAAAACATTTCCTGTCTTTCTCCAACTCCTTTTAATTCCATGGATTTTATCTCATGGATTTGCAGCTAATTTTACCTTTTGAGCAATGTCCGTGAATTCTCCATCTTTTCTCTGTCTTTGTTATTCAGCTTCAAAGCTCTGTGGAGCGGATGCCGCACTCAATGGAACCATTTCTCTACTCTTCGGTCTTTTTCTCTCATGATCCTGTTTCGATTTGCTCTGATGAGCCGTCTCATTTTCTCATTTAATTTTCTCTTTCACACTTCTATTTTTTTCTGGCTTGCTTTCTCTATGTCTTACATTATATTTTTCATTGTATCGTACCCTTCGAATCTTGTTTCGATTCTCTCTTTCGTACTTTCTCCTTTTTTATTGCCTTCCTTTCATTAAAGGAAAGCAGCGGGGTTGTTTGTCATGTATTGCTTTATTGCTGTCCCGCGTAAAAGTACTAATAAAGTTTAGTGTGACCAACAACTTAAACTATTAATTGCTGGAATTGTAGTGAACATCGTCTAGCTTTGATTTCACAAATGACGTATATTTTTCTCACTTTCCCTGTCCGGACGCTTGATTTAGTCCTGTTACTGTCCCTGCTTTCTCTTCCTTTCCCTTCTTTTGATTTGCTTTCTACCCCAACAAGCCCCATTTATAGCCAGAGCTTTCTCTCGTCCGATCCCGGCTTCCAGGTTTTGCCAATCGCCCTACTTTGTACAAAGAATTAGTTCACGCTGAGATAAGTTGTTTCTCAATCTCTCTCTCTCTTTTCCCACTCTTTCCCTCTCTTTCTCACCCTTTCCCTCTCTTTTGTCTCATATCCCCTTTTTGTCGCCCCTTCCCTTTCTCCACCAGCCCATTCTTTGACTCTCACTTGTATTTCGCGAGCCAGAGAAAAAGGGGCAGGGGAATTTCCCTCACTATTGTTCTCTGCGTCCCAGCCCGCTCCCTGTCCGATTGAATTCCGCTATAGGTGCTTCCATCCTAGGAAAGAGCTACATATGTATATATCCATGTATTTATGTCCCGATGGAGAGCGGTAAAATGAATGAAAGTGACGTATTGGTTTAATGTGGACGTAGGAAATAGGCTTAACTCGGCGTCTTTCCCGTCCCGGAACAATGAGCGAGGGTGGATGAGTGAAGGAGAGGATTTTTATCTGTCTCTCTCTGCCTCATAAAACCTTGTTAGTAATTTAGATAGCTTTTCTTTTCTGCAGTCCCAGAGCAGTAACTTAATAAATTCCGTGTGTGCGTACTTGGCGAAGAGGTTGGAATTCTCTGGAAACTTTGGGATCCTCTTTCCGCCTCTAAAATTCTCCCTGGAAAGGGGGAAAAAACGTTGGAATTACATTAAAACCAAATGGAATCCTATCACGTTCCATTCAACATGCATGGAATTCAATTTTCTCCTTGACGTGCACTCCCACAAACAGAGAAAGACTTTTCGGGGGCGTTCCTTGTTCTGGGGAGCAAAACCGCAGCCTGTACACCTTTTCTCCCCTTTTACACACTAACCTTTTTATTAGCGCATCCTGGACTCCATGGAAAATCTACATGGAACCAATTCCCTTCACTTTACTCTCTAATGGATTGACCGGGGGTCTCCTTTTTTTCTAACCATGGACCCACGTCTCTTGGACGAAGGTCATTAGTAGGGCAATTCGAATGGGACAAAAACCTGGATGCTGAATGAAACTCGATGGAGAAAGGGAAGATGAGGGGAATCTGTGGGAAATGTGACGATGGGTGTCTCTCGGCATCCTTTCTCTCCTTGGTTTTTGTCTCAATCATTTCCTCCTATTTATCCGGGGACACGAAGGAAATCTTTGCCATTCATTCTGTTTTTCCCCCGACGATCAAAGTCAAGTGATGGAGACTTCCATCATCATCCAATTAAGACTCTTCCACAGTCGTGCTTTATTATTTCACATTGGGTGCTGCTCTCTCCCCTTTACTCTCTCTCTCTCCCTCTTTCTCTCTCTCTAACAATTGTCTCTCTGTTCCTCTCTGCCATTGCTTGTCTCTTCCCAGTAATTGCTCTTCCTTTTGCTAAAGTCTATTCCCTCTCTTCTTCTTTGTCTCTCTTTCTCCGTCTGTTTCTCCTTGTCTCTGTGTACAAGAGCCTTCCCTCCTCCGTCTCCCGGACTTCCCTCGCCTTTTATGTCCTGGCGTACAATTATAACTGGTAGTTAGTCCTCTCGTTGTCATTCCATCTCCTCCTCCAGCTCCCCGAACGTGTCCCAATCCACTTTTTATGCACTTTTTATGCATCAAAGAGGGAAATTACAATTTTTTTCATCATCTTATTCTTCATTGCTCCCTCTCATTTTCATGCTTCAAAATGACCTCCCGACATTGTGTTCAGAAGTTCCTTCGTCTCATTATTTCGTCGTCCTTAAGTCAAGTCTGACTCATTTTATGATGATTTAAAAAAAATATTCAGCCATGTTCCTTTCAGTGTATTATATTTCTGCAAATATAATACACTGAATTTTGATATTTTTCATTTTTGGAATTAAATTATTCTCTATTTACAGGAGCGTGCATTTCCCGAACTTTCTACACACCATTATTAGAAATATCAGAAAAAATCAAAATACAGATATTCTTGGTAAATTTTGGCGATTAAAAACGTATTGAAATATGTGCACATGGAAGATAGCATGTACCTTTTCTAATTTGGCTGACTGATGGCAATAATACAGAGATTTAAGTAATCAGCGGGTTATTTCCAGCACCACATCCAGGGTCGGAAGCCTCACCGATGGTGCTGAAGGACGCCAAAAAAAATAAGGGCAAGGATGTTGATGGGAGTTTGTAGTGCAAATAAACCGAAAGCCCAGAGAGCCGTGAGATGCAGCGGGGGATGATCCATGACAGAAGGAAATCCGTTCCAAAGAAAACCCGGACCCTCACCAGCCATTATAATTCCAGACTGACATGATTATTCCCGCCACGAGCACAGGATTCACCTGCATATCTATCCCTTTCGGATACACAACTACCCCATTATTGCTCTTTTTTACACGCTCTGGAAGAGGGAAAGAGCAAGTGAAGGTCACGTCCTTACAGGATGCTCAAGACTCCAGAGTGTTGAGGGTGGGCGGACGGAGAGAAACGACACGTGCTACAGCCATGGACATTGCTCTGGAGACTAAAGGGGTGGGTGGGGGAAGGCAGGAATCAATCGATAGTTCTTGTGTTCCTCCACTGAACTTTCCCACTGCAATGCCAGTTAATAATCACTCACTCAACTCCGGGACCAACTTGTCCCCGCATCTTTCCCCAAAAGTGCAGGGCGAAGCACATCAACATTACCTCATGGAAAATTACAATCAAAGAAAATTATTTATATATTATTTGGAGCACTAAAATTTTTTTCCTTCCGTTCTCTCCTCGTCTACTCTGACAGTAGCATCTTTCCCCGTCCGAGTTGATTGACTCGGAACGTTCAGCATTTCTCTAATTTATGATTCATTTCGTGGTCTCTAAATTATGTTAACAATGAGAGCCAGTGCACAGAAAAGTTTCTCGTGGGAGTTACCAAGACCCACATCAAGTGATTTCTTTTGGTTGGTTGCGCAAGAAACTGTAGAAAAAGTCTTCTTTCTTTTGCAAGTTGAAACTTGCAACTTCTGAGTTGAAAAAATTGAAACATGGAAGTACCAGTACATTCTGACTGAAAATAGGTCAAGGAGCATCAATTCAAAGTTATTGCAAATTTACTGTGTCCCACATTTTTGCATGCGGAATAAACCTTTTAGAATAATTTGATCGCCACTCTGATTCAAAATGAGAGACAAAAATAATTGCGTAGCAGAAGAAATGCAGGGATGACAGCCACTCATGTGTCTAATTTTGTAATAATAAAATCCGTGAAAACGACAAGTGGGATAGACCACTTTGAAATATTCAACAGCAATTGACACAGTCCCCGCCATTTATCAGCCCCGATTTGGCATGGTGATATAAGGCAGGAGGACAAAAGTGTTGGGGAAGGAACCGTCTGTCTTAAGTTACCACCAACAATGCAATTCTTTTTTTTTTTTTTTACTTTTGCTCTTAGCACAGTCAATGTAATTGGAATCCCCTTTTTGGTGATGGCTGTAAAGAGCAAACAATGAGAGCTCGAGGAATGCAGACAGAGAGAGGCGAGAGGGAGAGAGAGAGCGAGAAAGAGAGAGAGAGACTCACCTGAGTGAAATTTGACACTTTTACACTGCACTTTCCTTTTTTCCTCTCTGTCTCTCTTATACTTGATTAAAGGAGAACCTGGGGTCTACTACGAATATAGAGATTGTCCAGGTCATTACAAGTCATTTCGTTTAAATAAATGTGAATACAGGATGATACGTTTGGGCAAGAGGAAGAAGTGAATGGGTTAAGGCCCATTAATTGAAATTGCTTATGGAAATTAAATTACACATTTTACACATGCACAAGCACTACACAGTAGCACCACCAAATATTTTTTTCTATTTCATCCCGTCACAATTGTTGTCACAGAGAGAGATGTGTTATAGAGCGGATTGGAAAAGAGATCATCCCACATCGTCACTGATACTCATCTGGTAGAGACATTTACTAAAAGCCAATTGTTCCCTGTTTACGCTTCGATTTGACAGCCCATGGAACATCTCTAGCCAACATCTCATGAGCACCATAATATTTTACTTTTCAAATAAGCTCACTTTCCACATGTTTGGACATTGCTCACGAATGTGAGAGTAATTACATGTCAGCTTCCTTGCTCTTCTCTTCTTCCACTACTGTTATACTCCTGTTTTATACATTGTCACCTCAAAATTCTTTCAGTTTAAGTCCCCCACTCCATGACCAAGAATTTTAGCTACATCCGAAATAAAAATGAACTGGGAGGTGAGATGGACAGCTGACACTGCAAACTATAAGGTCAACAATGCCACCAAATGTCTGATTGTGAGCTTTATTATTATTAGTTTTTATCTTTTGTGAGCAATAAACCGTATTATTATTATTATCTAGCTCTTTATTACCTTTGTTATTTACAAATATACATGCAATTACATATTGAGGGTATATAATTTGTAGTACATAATTTGATTGTCTCCCCGCGCTCCTAATACATAAAATGATCAACTCCAGAAAACAACGGTCTGGCATCGCGAGATTTTGCCAAAAAACATACATTTTATCCATATTTGCCATTTTTTTTATGTTTTACGGTTTGCATTTGCTTTTCGTCGTAGATGGTTTCCTTTTCGTTTAGTAAGTGTTGCAGTTAGCTCGGTAGGTATACGAAGAGCTCGTAATTATAATATTAATACATAATTCTAGTGTAAAGAAACGCGGTATAATAAATCATTCAAAAAACATCGACCTAACTCGTCGTAGTTGGTGTGTCCGCTTTATTCGCCAATGTTATTGTGTTATTAGGTATATGCAATTGAATTTTTTCGAAGAATTAAGTATTTGGCATTTTAATGGGTTTTTATATGTATTAGGGTTGTGTGGAGATGATCAAATGATGTACTTCACTCTCAATATGCATTTCCAAAATGGAACTCAAAAATGAGATTCTCACTTCGCCCCAATTCCTTTCTACTCAAATACTTGTTCACAGGGAAAGCGGCCATTTTGCTCCCGGGAACACAAACTGCATTGTTATAATATTGATTAAATCAACGGAACATTTTTAAACTATGTTTGAAGAGCTGGACCGAGAATGCGAATACACAGAAGGTACGATAATGACTTTATCCGAAACAATTACCTCGAGAGGAAGAATGAGAACATGTTCATTGAAACCGCACCGTCCTGTGACTGCAGCTGGGATGGAGGGATTGTCAATTGTCACTGCGGTGCGCTCAGAACAAAGAAATGGACTTTTCTTGTTTCCTTTGCTAAAGACCGTACAATTGTCACGGCAATACATAATGTGTGGCTAGCAAAAGAGCGAGAGAGACAGAGAAAGAGAGATAGAGAAAGGCAGAGGAGACATCCACCATTGTTTTTACCATGTGCAAGGTTTTCCTTCTAACCGAAGTGGATGGATTGATTGCCCATAAATTATTATGAGCAAAAATTCACCCTCAAGAGACTTTGCTCTCTCTCCGTCTCTCTTTCTCTCTCGCAGTCTCTCTCTCTGTCTCTCTCTCTCTTTTGTGCTCTTTCTCAGTACGTAGTGTCAAGACGAATTCTCGAAGCTTCTTTTTGTGTGTGTATTGAGTATTGTTTCGAGTGTAATTATTTTGAGTGAGGGTAAAATGCCAGTTAGCGCGGGGTCTAAAAGAGACAAATGACACTTCAAAGTCCACGACAATGATTAAAGTGTGGTAGCCACTGCTTGACGAGGGAGCAAGGGAAAAAAATAAAATTAGGTAACTGTTATTAATTATTCTGGCCGTGGGACATGACGTTTAAATGCAAGAATGTTTTATTGGTGACTTGTGCGTATTGATTATTAGGAGGCAGTAAAAACTACAGCTTCACAAAAAACATTGGGAAATCAGGTGCCACAGCCAACTCCCTCTCTCTCTCTCTATCTCTCGTTTCTCTCCTTCGTCTCTCTGTTATTTCTCTCTCTCTCTCGTTTCTCTCCTTCGTCTCTCTGTTATTTCT
>JAQGBT010002515.1:0-23699 GCA_034698585.1 Disparrhopalites patrizii | reverse complement strand
AGGAAAATTGTCAAAAGTTTGAACTTTTGACAATTTTCCTATTTTTTGAACTGCGCGCCGAAAAACCGCCATCACTTGGCCAACTGTTGTCGGATCAGGATATAACTTATGGAAAAGAACTACAATGAAATTCTGCACCTACACGTATTTTTATCATATTTTTATTATTTTTGGCCTAGGCAGCAGCAAGGTGGGAACATTCAGCCATGCCAAATTGTCGTTTTCTGCGCAATCATCATTTTATGCGCAAGCATGAAATGCAGATGGTCAATTTATGTATTAGGAGCGCGCGGAGATGATCAAATTATGTACTTCACCCTCGATATATGCTTTTAGGAGACGCACTGAAGTAGCTTCCAAATTCCAAACTACACGTTGAAGTTTGGAAAAGTAAGTATATAATAAAAAAGTATTAGGTATTGTATGTGCATGGCTATTAGTCATTTTGTCACACTGTAGTCTTGAAGTTGATCTTCATCAAGGTTAGATTTGGTCAAGCTTTGACGCTCGACTTCCTAACCACCATTTCAACTCGTTTTTCCTAATATCCATGACTTCTTTTCTTACACACAAAACAATGAGCAAAAACTATATAAAATTGTATGCAAAAGTTACTCTGAGCAGATTTCATCCCTCAGTGCAATTTTGGTTCTCGCTCGTGGCTGGGAATTAGACATTAAATTTACGTGTATCGTTAAACTCTTCAAAGAAGAAATCAGAAACTCAATACATAAACTCATTTTCGTTTTCTCTTCACATTTCACATTGTGAAAATGTTACTTGGTCTGGCAGAATTGGCTGTAATGGCAATATTCGTATTTTTACAAGAACCGGGTGCCACAGAAGTATCAAGGACAACCAACGAACCCTTGACGCTACGAATGAGTTCGCGCGTTGCAGACCAGTATTTGCGGTCACCGTTGTGGAGACCTTCCACAGGTATGTCTTTAGACTTAGGTTTAACTTTGGGAGGGCAGCAGAAATTTTTAAAACATCCTTTGGTTACGCCTTTAATAATCGGTTTCAATTATCTTTAAAAAGAAACTACTACCAACGACAATGAGGAATTCGCAGAAGAATCTGTTACCAAGAATGCGGGATCTTTGCTTGAAAAGAGTCAGAGACCTTCCCCGTCATCAATTACCAGACAGGTACTACGCGAAATTCCCACCTTAAAACATTCTTCGTCAACTGAATTAATTTCAGCATACCAAAACAACCCAACTCCAATGGTATATCAGCCATATCACGGTGAACCTACTCCATCCGAAGCTAGTGCTATGACAGTATATTAATTTTACTTATCAAATTAACCATTTCATACTTGCAATTTTGAGCCTTACTGCTGGATTTGCATATAACATGATTATACGACAACGGGCATTTTATTTTTTAAGCATTCTCTGTCAAGACCGCTTAGTTCGGAGCCAAAAATGGCAAGGAACGAAGAGACATTTGTTTTTGGTCCAAGTTCTGTTATTGACAAACTCACGGCACCCGTGGCGGTGGGTTCAAGCACGATTTTAGCCTTTCTAAACCGTCCAGGAACCCTTCCTCCTAATACTCAAGACGATAGTTGTAAGCCCTGTGAGGATCATGAGACATGCTTTAAGAAGGAATGTCAACTTTTACTTAAACAAGGCCTGTGCAAGCCTGGCGAGTGGTTGATAGAAAAAAACTCACACGGAGAGTGCGTTCCCAGTAAATGTCAATATCCCCTGTTACCTTTCCAAGGGCAATGCCTGGGAGAAACTGATCTTCAAGAAAAGCTTTGTGTACCGGGAAAACAAATAGTACTTGCCAGGTACAACCACTCATTAGTAACTACAATTATAATTATTATCCTTGATTGCGACATTTTTTTTAAACTATTCGGTTTTCACGAACAGGGACGGAAGCTTTGAATGTGACTGCATGCCGAGGCACATTTACAATCCTCAGGATAATAATTGTTACCCTGCATACAGCCAAGGACCGTGTGAGCGTTCTCAATATTTCGTTCTGACACCCGGCTTACGTAACAGCTCAAAAGCCGAATGCTTAAAAAATCCCTGCAAACAGGACCACGTCTGTTATGGTGCTCGATGCCCTGTGACCGTAAGAATTGTAAATACTATGATTGTTTCAAATATCAGTAATTTGAAATATTTAACCGTATCTGCATTCTACGCAGGGAAAGTGTGTTAAACTGAATAGTGTTTGCAAAAGACGATCCGGGGATACGGGCGTATTTAGCGTAAATGAAACGACTCTCACTTTGGATTGCTTAGGAGACACTCCACCCAGGGGTATAGGAAATGTTCCAACATTCCCCTGTGGGAAAGGAAGTAAAAGGTGTGTTTGAAAAACCACATTGCTTGTAAAATTTAAATCTGAAAGTTATTTAAATTACGGCTAAATTAAATAAATTTGAATTCTGACAGAGACATCACTGGCAGATGCAGAAAAGTGCAGACTACAGAGTTCTCGTGAAACTTGAGTATAAAGTACCCAAAACAATTCTTGCACATATATGTATGTATTATTCTTGTAAATGTAAACCACACATAATAAGAATAAAAGTTTTTCAGTTTAGAATAAGAATGTACACGACTTTTTTACCGGAGTAAATCCTATAACATTTTCACATTTTGGGGATAACACTCTTGAATTACACACAGTGAGCTGAATTACCTCCTGCATTCTTTTACCATCACGACAGTTTTCACCCCACCTATAACCTTGCACTATTATTAGGTATTTGTACAAATATGGATTTACCTTTCTCTAATATCGCCACTGGAAGAGGAGTGCCAGAAGTCTCCATTGATAAGACATTGCTTACAATAAAAATTTTTCTTCAATTTACAACACAATGGACACTTTTCTCGCTCGTACAAAGATCTGATCTCGTAAGATTGGCCGCACTCCGACCCGGAGGAAGAAGACGAGATTTGGAAATCAATTGGAGGTCCTGAATGGCCATCGTCGGATAGTCCAGCAAGGAAGGCCATGATTTATACTTGTACCCGTAATATCTGTAACACAAATACACAAGTGCAACAAATGCAAACATTACTATTTAAAATGTAGAATGCATTTTACACACCAGCAATACTACATAGCACAAATGTACTATATACGTATATACAATTAATCAATATAAAATTGACCCCTAAAATTGCAATAATCTTTGTTCTGTATAAGTCGTAAGTACAAAGACTTAGCATTGATCAGAAGATACCTCCAAATTGTAGAACACTCACGCAACACTCCAGCAAAAATATCTTTCCCAATCACACAGTTGTTCATTTCACGAAAATAAAAAATCTTCTAACTGTACTTAAGTGACACTAATTTGCCAGTAATTCAGAACATATCGATTAATCACTAATTCATTCATAAACTGGAATAGAATACACGATACACAAACATGCACTTGTACTTTTCCAGGAATAATCGATTACTCCTTAATTGAAATAAAAGACCTTTAAATACAACACCCTCAGCGTGAACCCCAACAACGGTACTTATACACTTGAATATCAACAACTAATCGCAAATCAACTCGCAGACGTCGCAGACCATTCGATTTCTGCTTGACGGTCACGTCTTGACCCAATTTAAAAATTAAACTGTCAGTCATTGCCTGAATCAGAAATAAATGTTAATCAAGTTTAACCTGCCCACAACGCCTGTACAAACAAAAAATCAGCTGACACGCTTCCAGTTAAAAAACCAGTCTCCAGAGATGTAAGTATATTCGATGTGTGATTTTTATATATATACAGATTACATTTAAAAGACTTCATTTGTCATGCCCATATAATTTTTTCCCCTGCAAGTTTAATAAAGGAATTGACGGTGTACTGTATTTAATATTATATTTTATTGCTCACTTACTTAAATGCAAGTAGCTACACAATTGCAAACCAAAAATGTGGTTAAATTCCAATAAAACCAATTCATGTTTACCTTATATGTCCTCAAGAACACTTCATAGTAAATATGAACACGGGTTTTCCTAAACTTTTCCGTTTTAATCACGACAAAAGGAAGAACAGATAAAATGTGTTTTACAAAAAAAATCGTTAAAAACGTGATTTTCTACATACTGACTTAGATGCATAAAAACGTCTTAAGAGCTACGAAATCATGAAATAGAGGACGAATTACGATTGCTGATATGTTGAACGTCAGTCAGTGCTTCAAATTAAATACATGTAAAAAACACAAGGGTATATATTACATTGTCTTTGGGAGGTTTAAGAGAGGCAGAACGAGAGAGAGCAGCAAGTCCTCTCCATGCCTCGTACAGCGACGAGTGCCTAAAAAAGTCTTTCACTTTAAAAACCAACAAAAAAAAAACAAAGGCGAAAGGCTGAATTGATCTACAAGGAGCAGTTGCTAGGGATGGCAGGAACGCAATTGAAAGCTCATCCTTTTCTATGCTACAATGCCAAAGAAGCACCAAGATAACGGCTAATTGCATTTGCGCACAAGTTAGCCGACAACTCAAGAGAGAATTTAGCTCTTCTTCGCACTGGCACTCATTTTTCCCTCACATTTCCTGGCATCCAATTAAAATGCATATAAATATATTGATTCTGCTATTCGTGCATCTGCATTAGTCACCAACATACGCCATTATTAAGATTGTTGGTGTCCTAATGAAACCTGTTAGTAATTCCCCCCAGCTTAGTTGACATACTTGTTCCTTTCGAAATTAATTACGACCACGTTTTTGGAAGTAATATATATGAGTACGCAATTCGGAGAGTGTAACATTTTTCATCGAGATTAACGTGAAGGTTACTCTCTGCGTCTCTGGAATTGGATCATCTTCAGATACGAATTACTTGAAAATCTAGTGAAACGCTCGGAGGAATTGCGGGCCAATTACCTCTGATGAAATTTCGATTTGATTGGTATGCCTACCGCAAACTTTCAGTGAATAGCTTATACCTTACAAAAACATCTTATCGTTTAAACTAGAAACAAATTCCTAATATCTGAAAAACATGTTTTCGTGGTCACTGAAACATTCCAATTCCAGTCCAGACGAAGATAATCATTCCAAACCCTGGGCCAATAAGGAAAAGAATGTCAATTGTGCGAGAGTCCAAAACGTTTTTGCGGAATCTATATATATGTATATACCACAAGAGGAGATCAAGAGATGAGATAAGAGTTCCAAGTTGTGACTTCATTCTTGACATTTTTCATAAAACGTTATGGACTGGGTACTTTATGTATTATTTATAAATGTACCAAGAATAAAATGAAGAATCGTAAACACGCATTCTGAGCAGGACGGAAACGTTTCGTGAAACGGATCTCCAGGCGAAATATGTATACCGATAATAATATTCTGTAGAAAATGGAAACATGGGACGATTGCCATTTGCCATGTGAGGCCCCGAAAGAGCGCGCGTGGAGTTTTTGCTGCGAAATTGCAACCCGCTGCGTGGCGCCTAGCTCAAAAGAGCGGAATGTTCACTTTTTTTGTGCGTATTAAACACTCCACGCTCTTTTGTCTTTGTCCATCACTGGCGAACACATAACTTATAGAAAATACATGCGGCGGAATAGTTCATCCTTCATCATTCTCTTCTACTTCTATGGTTCATTCAGGTTTTTCATATACTCAAGTTGATTTTGGTTGGAATAAATGTTTTTCCTCTCCCTTCCACATCCACTGATTCCATTCCTTTCAGCTTCAGCTTCTTCTTCAGTTCTGGTGTGTGTGCGGACTCTTGAAAAATTCCGAGTTTGGCGGTGATCGCGGTCGGGCTTTGGATTGGTGCGAGTGACGTCACCTGCACAATTTTTTATTACCCTTTCCTTGATTTCCTTCACACTTCTCTTGGTGTATGTGTCAAGGCATATTGAGGACTTGGCTCTGGCTCTCTCTCTCTCTCTCTCTCTCTTTCGCTCTCTCTCTCTTCCATGCTCCGCTCCAAACTCCCAAACTCCTCTCTGCTCATCATCATCATCATCATCTCGAAAGGGAGAGCGAGCTCCTCAAAAAAAAAATACACACAGAGAGTCCCTGCATATCCAACCATCTTTTCAATTCACATGGCCGTCAATAAATACTGATTTCTGTAAGTCCTCTTGGATTCTTTTTTTTTAGAATTTTTAATTATCCATTTATTTGGGTTCAAATACAATTGGTAGAAGGTGTGTAAGTAGATAGAAAATAGGAGATTTCTTCCCAAAATTGTCAAACCCCCCCTGGACTTGATCTCCGCCATATCAGTTGTTCCGTGCTATTACATAGGGGAGTCTCTTTACACGTTTATCTCTTCAAGTCACTCACTCTATCCGTCTATTCTATAATATTATTATGGATCTTACAAGATATAGGGAAAGTTTTTTTGGGGGAGAAAAAAAAGGGTGAATGAGTCTCTTAATAGGATTTCCTAGTGAAGTGGATTAAAGCTTTCATCTTACCGTGAAGTCGTACTTCCGTTTCTCTAGAGGTTTGGCAGGTATAGAGGACTTTCCAAGACGAGAGATCAAACGTGGGAGAGGTTTTTGATGTATTTGGGAATACTTTGTAATTTATGGATTTTTTAGACGGGGTTTAAAGTCTCTTTTTTGGGGGGGATATATGCACTTGAAGTTTCTTCATCATCCACTTTGTGATCGGGGAGGTTGGAATTTAAGGAGTTATAGGTCGGGCAAGGTATATCAGGTAATCGGGAAACTAAATAGATTAGTAATCACTCAATTGAGCAAGCCCGAGTTTGGAGTAGCTCGGTAATTGGGTTTCCAGCAGGGACTTGACTCCTGTGCATTTAATTTGTTAGGAACTGCGCGCCTGGGAGTAAGTGTAATTGAGATTGAGACCGTCGTTTTTGTTTTTAATCATTTGGCATCACAATTTACTATTTTACGTAAAGCGGGTATTTGCTTTGGAGAACTGGTTTCTTTACGGTATACGTAAATCTTAAATATATATACTGGAATAGAATTTTATAAACCAGTGCATCTTTCTTACAGTCTTATTTTCTGTTTACTTCGTGTTCACAACTCGGGTAATGATTCTCTGGACCTTGATAATTTCTTGTAGACGTCAAGCTTTCGTGAAACCAAAGAATTGTGGAATATTCCTTTTTAATTCTACATCTTAGTTCCTCCTTCTCAGAACGGTGTGAGGTATCGAGCCTACCGGTCGAACAGGCGAACATTAATAATGAGTTGTAGTAGTGGCTTTTATTTAACAAAGTAGTTCTGAGAGTTCCAGTCGATGGTGGTGAAAGCACAGGGGATCTGATTTGGTGCAGCTAAGGGGGATGATTAATTTTGGATCCCAACAATTAAATATGATTTTTGATGGCATCAATTGAGGTTGTTGTTACGAATTTGTTTTGGGGTTCCATAGTTGTTAATTAATAGGCTTACGTTTATGTTGCTACTACAAAAATACTGATCTGGAATGTTTTCATTTTTCTATTGCAGAAATACATTCTGAGGAAGTTTATTAAAACAAACAAACGGATTTTTGAGAAAAAAATCAGTGTATCGATCACGGTAATTGCGTTTAACGGTGCGACAATAGTTGCGAATTGAAATTATGTAATGGGGGCCCTGTTGGATAAGCCCAAAACAGACAAATATAACGAGCATGGGGATTGGAACGGACTTCGGTATGGCTTGTCCTCCATGCAAGGGTGGCGGATTGAAATGGAAGATGCCCACTGCGCGGTTATGGGCCTACCAGGGCAGCTGAAGGATTGGGCATTCTTCGCTGTTTTCGACGGACACGCTGGGGAGCGGGTCTCCTCACATTGTGCAGATAACCTCCTAGAGACAATTATTCAGACAGAGCAATTTTCCCGGTCTGCCATTGAGGAGGATGTGTCAATTGAGGAGATCAAACGAGGAATACGTGACGGTACGTTTTGAGTCTTTTCAAAGTTACCAGTATGCGTCACAGTTAAAATGTGTGCTATTGTTTTCTCTCATTAATGAAAAATACGAACTATGAACATAAATCTGCTTCCCTCAGCAATTTATTCGATTTAATTATGTCGTCTATTGTAATGTAATTATAGTAACTATTGGTAGTTGAAACCTTTGATAAAGCCTTCTCCGAAACAAACTTCAAATTGGTTGAATATATTTATGATGCCATTGCAATTCAATATCTATCAGTATATCTAACGTTAATTGCTAATATCGTGGTGAGGGATGTTCTGATCCCGTTTAAGGACGCCTGTCTAGCTTC
Organism: Disparrhopalites patrizii; assembly: GCA_034698585.1. Taxonomy (NCBI): domain Eukaryota; kingdom Metazoa; phylum Arthropoda; class Collembola; order Symphypleona; family Sminthuridae; genus Disparrhopalites; species Disparrhopalites patrizii. The sequence goes on along the minus strand of JAQGBT010002515.1, from coordinate 15,484 downwards.
TTGAACCAGAGACTTGAACCGGATTCGGTTTTATAATTTGATGCTTCCGATTTCTTGATTTGGTTGTTATTACCGTGTTCAAAATCAGCACTATTCATGTAATATATTAGGATATCCATTACGTTACGCTTTTAAAGTATCTTCTAAAAAGCTTATTGACTGGGATGGAAAAACTGCTTCGTTCAGCAGAGTAAAATCACCATAATATAACTTGTTTGACTCTGTTTATGCACAGGATTTTTACTGTTGGATGATAAGATGCGAAGTATACCTGAAATGGCGAGTGGCGAAGATAAGAGCGGTTCCACAGCCGTGTGTGTGTTAATTTCTCCTTCTCATATGTACATTGCCAACTGTGGTGACTCTCGAGGTGTGCTTTGCCGGGATGGTGCCGTTGCATTTTCCACCCTAGATCATAAACCAATCAATCCAGTGGAGAAAGAGCGGATTCAAAATGCCGGAGGCAGTGTTATGATTCAAAGGTAATAAGATGAAATCAAAATCATCGCATTAACTGATGCTGAAACAAACCGTTGTTAGATTATTCAGTGCTAAATGTGATAATTACCCTTGTAAGTTGTATCTTTCTGAATTGTGCATGGTAAAACACACATTTAATAATTTACGAATAGCCATTTATTATCGTGTTTTGCATGAGCAAGTAGTTTGGTGTCAGTCATTGTAATTGTAAGTGGGAGAATTCCAGTCCGATTAACCTGTTTCAATCATGTTCCGATCAACATGTTTTTGCAATAGTCTTTAGTTCAGTCCCAAGTAATTTCGCGGACCTATTCGTAGGGTTCTATGGCTCCTGGAAAAGTACATTTTTTTTAAATGCGATGGTTGCGTTATGTCTATGCGACAACAAAAGTGTATTTGAGTACAGTTTTTGATGTGTGTAGTAACGTGCAATAAGGAAAAGCAGAATAATTTAGTTGCTGCTTCTTCGAATATTAACGAACGCACCTTGTAGACTTGTGGAATTGGAACTAATATCGCGAATAGAAGAATTTTAGGTTATTCCGACTATTCCCCCAAGCGGCAAGTGCTGCATGCCGGGGCCATTAGTATTCTGGAAATATATGTATATAACAATTGAATTGAATAATGGAAATAAAGGCGCTGTAAACTGTAAGACGTACAGAGTAAATCGTACTCCACATGAACTCCCAAAGTTTTTTTTTATAATAGAGTATATAAGTATATATGTAGTACTTATATTGTGTATACAGTACATGTATCATGTGTATGTGTGCACATGTAAGTTTGATAATGTAGAATATAAGTAATTTTGCTATCTTTGTACGTTTTAGATGTTCAACTGTGTATATGTTTTTACTCCACAGGGTGAATGGCTCCTTAGCGGTGTCCCGGGCATTGGGTGATTATGAGTACAAGAACGTGGAAGGGAAGGGTCCTTGCGAGCAGCTCGTCAGTCCTGAGCCAGAGATTTCTGTGGAGCAACGGCGGATGGAGCAAGATGAGTTTTTAATTTTGGCTTGTGATGGTGTCTGGGATGTTATGTCCAATGAAGATCTCGTAGACTTTATTCGCTCTCGTTTACAAATCACCAATGACCTAGAGTCCATCTGTAATCAAGTGATTGACACTTGTTTATACAAGGTGAGTTAACAAGTTTTACTGGGAAAATAAAATCACAATTGAATGTACAGTGCATGTAGTTTTACAAATGTGTATGAAATCATTATTTGTCAGTTTTTTCCGAAATTGTCGTTATGTGCATGTATAATTAATATTGTCTGATGTCGTTGACCTTACAGGGTAGTAGGGATAATATGAGCATAGTGTTAGTAACATTTCCTGCATGTACTCTCCCGAAAGAAGAAGCTATACAAAGAGAAGCGACTCTGGAAGCGTTTCTCAAACAACGTGTCACAGAGTTGGTTGAAGAATCTGGGGGAGCCATTGAACTACCACATATACTTCAATATTTAAGTGACGAGAATATTGCTGACCTACCTCCTGGTGGTGGGTTGGCGGCTAAGTAAGTTCCTACGTGCATTTGATTTTGTTTGTAGTTTCTGAGTTGCGTTGTCGAACAGAAATTCGCTTTGGACTAAATAAATTAATGTATAGGCATATTGGTTTTGGATCAAAATAAGCCCATCTAGCTAATGTTAACGCAATCCCCCGGGTGGTCTCCGATTATCGGATATCCGTGCCTCGGGCACGTAGGAACACTGAATGTTTTTCTATACTTTTGCCTGTAAAAAAGGTGAAATGTACGACATTAAAAATGTAATTAATGATCTACATCAATAGTTATCACTTGATCCAGGAGACTTTTATAATCTGTCTGATAATAATTTATTAGTATTGATTTGTTTACTGTGTAAAAAGTAAGAATTCATCTTATCCAAATGCAGAAAGATTTGATTAATCGCAAGCATTAAAGGGTTTTTTCGTTTAGTTAAATAAATTCTAATGCGAAATACAGACAGCAACTGCTTATAGTGCACAAGTGTGTATGTATATCTAGCTACGAATTGTTTTTGACTTCAACAGTAATTAATTGTAAAACTAAACCTTCATTTTTTTAATCGTGTGTCGTAGGAGAACATTCATCGAAAGTGTATACAAAACCCTTTGTCCGAACAGCGCGGAAACAGTGAGTCCTTTTTTTTAATTGGCCGGTCCTTGTATTACCATTCAATTTATAATTTGATAGAATTTAATTCGTTTTAAAGTTTTGGTGATTTTCTTGTGTGTACGCAGCCCGAGAACTAGAACTAAAATCCACTACATCAACAACCACACCATCCTACATCAACAGCTTACTTCTACTATTTTTGACCATGTCTTGTGTGTGAGGACAAAACATCAGCGTCAGTAAATATTTAAAATATTACTTTAATAACAATAATGGTTATTATTAACGCGTGAATACTATATTACATATAAAACTTATCCAAAGCAGGGAGTAGTAGTCGGCAGCAGAAGCTGTCCCCAAAGGTAATACAATTATGAAAGATAATTCAAAGAAATTACGTTCTATATTTCCAAAACATAAATTACTATTAATTAAAAAGTGTACTGTCGAGGTAAATCAACATTCACAAAAATAATCACGAGACACAGAAAACTCAACACATAAATACACCACAATTAAGAATGCTCTTACTATGCAGGGCCACATACTTACATACAACACACCTTTGCGTCAGAACGTACAGAGGCTTCAACAATGCTGCGGAGAAGTGTGATTATTATTTTTTATTTTTATTTGAACAAATGTCAAGCAAGATCGCTTGCTTTTTGGTTTCAACCGTGTTGTATACTTGAACTTTCGTATGTGACCAAAATGTTAGTCTTGTTTTGTTTCGGAAATCAGTGCAACCATTGGGCTGACTTTACCGAACTGATTTCGACTGCACACACTTCTAACTAGACCTTATCTACCGACAGGCAGTTTCGGTTTATACCTATATGCAAGCCGTAGGAAAATCCGTTATTTTTCACTTGCTTCCCTGTGGTGTTTTTGTTTCTTTTTCCCGTTCTTAATATTCTGCGAATTCGCCTCTGAACTTCGTTTAATAATAGTAATTAATAATGATAATAAGAAAAAGTTTATAGCAAAGTAATGTCATAAACCCCGTTTTTATACGCAGTAGTTAAGTAGAAACGCACTCAGCTGGCGCTTGTTATTATTATTATTTTTGTGAAGAAAGGAATAAATATATACTCAGCTGCGTTTTACCTTGCCTACATAGTTATCTGCGATACGGCTATGCTTTACTTGTGTTTTGTTATATCCGCGGCTGAAGAAAGGCTATCGAATGGGTTTTTGGTACAGGACATTATTGAACTGGGACTGAAATTGTTCGAGACCGTAACAATATCCTAATCATTGTATCTTAGTGGTTGATGAAAACACTTACTCTAATCAAACAAGTGTTGTTTTGTGTGATTCTTCAGGTTTTAAAATAAAACCACGATTTTTGTAGGTAAATAATTAATAGTAAATAAATGTGGGCAAACCGTTATGAATTTTGTTGCGAGTTGCATGCCACTGTGAAATTTTTCTGATTCTAATCATAGTTACGCGTGTACTCCGGAGAATGATTGCGTGTAAGTAAAAAAGTCTAGATAGTGTTTTTTAATTTAAAGTTGATTCATGATTTTTTCAATTTTACTTTTGTTTCATTGTCATTTCTCAATTTAATCAAGATAACGCATTGCTGACACTGAAAATAATATTTTTTCTAATTCGCCGGTATTATTACCCATAATAATTAAATAATGATGAATGTTATACAGCACAATAAAACTCTACCTCCATTCAATGCTTTCTGGCCTTTGAACTCCTTTGGCATTTCAGAAGCAAAGTAATTCCATACTTTCAGAGCACTTCTTGAAATGCCAAAAAGAAGAGTAGTAAGAATGAGAATTTTATACAGGTACATTGAGATCATAAAAAACTGAAATGATCTTTTATTATCTGTATTATGGTAAAAACTAAAAATTGTAAGAAGCTAAGTATATGTGTATTGTATGTACTTACGCAAAATCTACGTACTTAACAATTGGAGTTTAAAGCAAATTATTTCTCTGTTCTTCTATGTATTATGATAAGAAGGATTCTCTGTAATACTAATGTTAACAAAGGAGAGCACATATACTGAAAATCTAAATATAATTGCATTTATATTTCTTTTTAAGAAATGTTAGTACTAGGAAAGATTAAAACTATTCATACAAGTCTTCTATATCCGTCTGAAGTATCTGTGGTACGAGAGGCAGACATTTAATAGTATGAGAAAGAGAAACAAAGAGTATATTATCAAATTACATATTTGTAGCTATACACATTACATTGAGACTGGCGGAAGGGAAACTATTTAGGAGCGAACAAAGTAGGGTACTATTTAAGTAGCTACTTCAAGTGTAACTTTTTGTAGCTTGAAGATATTGTGAGACGAGGTTATAACAGGTGTGTATGAAAGCTAAATTAAATTACATTTACAGCACTCAATGCAGATGTATACACACTCGACGAAGTTATTACAAAATGTGGGAATGGTAGGCTTTATGCTGAAGAGAATCTATTACATATAGATGCAAGAATATTATTAATACAAATAAATTATTATTTATTTACAATTCGCACGGTTAACCCGGAGATTGTGTTTGTGCCACACGCATAAGAAACGTTAGCATTTACACTTACACTGGCTTTCTTTAAATTTGGCGAACTGTTTCCCCCCGACTTCCTTATAACTCTTGCGTCAATCCAAAAAAGCATTGTTCAGGTTCATTGAAAGGTTTTACCGATGAAAATGTGTTATAGATTATTATGTAATTCTAGACCATAAGAATGACGAAGGAAACGCGTCGGGACTAAGCGATTACTGTTAAACTCTACTATATTAACGAAAGCCTATAGGTCCTAAGAAATAGTCGTATTATAATAATTGTTAGCAGTTGTGGTTGAGTCGTGTTGTGAAACTAGTAGATTTTAAAATGATTGAAAGTAAGATAACACAAGCCGTATTTGTAGATACGAATGAGTAAATCGACCTCCTTGTAGCAAAAATTAAGCCTAGAAGTGTACAAACCTGTAGTCATTGTTCAGATTGCTGTAATTATAATTTCGATAAAAATAGTCCGAATGTTGTGTAAACGTGTATTGTAAAATGATTTGTAATTTTACTATTGCAATATTGTTCAGGTCACGGAGACACTGTAAATACACCACGTTTGTTACTATACTATTAAATAGAATACTGTAATGTAAATCGCAGAGGTTTAAAAAAAATCCTCTCACTCTGGTCTGACTTCGGAGTCACTCGTGAAAAATAGGCTTTGTCGTGTAGCAAAGATATAAAAGTTGAATAATTACCAGTAACGAGTTGTACGTACTAAGTTGTATTTAAATTTAAAATGTTGACTATACTTCTATGAAAACCGAACTTTGTTAAGAAAAATATTTCACATATAATACCATTGCCATGCAAAGAAGAAATGGAATACCAAAGCGTTAAAAACTTAATTTTTAAATGCATAATAATTATAGGGATACATATAAAATCGTATAGTATAAGTACATGGGAAAACTGTAGTCAGGTATTCCTGCAGCATTTTGTTTTTTGTCTTTTTTCTGTTGTCGTTAGTAAAGAATGAACCGGAGGCGAATAATGCATTGAAACTTTAAATAGTTATTAATATGTATGTATACTAAATAATAATTATTATTTGTGTGACTTTGAATGTCATACAAAATGCTCGATGGTGATTAAATAACGTTGTCACTATTTGTAATATTACCAATGGCTGTAAATATATAGAAATTATGTTTCTTCCCCAAATGATCCCTTTCAAGTTGAAAAAAGTTATTAATAATAATATTATGATTATGATTACTGTATTAATAATTAATATTGCTAGAGTATTTGCAAAGAGCAGGTTATGGAAAAGAAGGTTCAAGCACCTGCAAAAAATCGATTAAAATACTGCAAAGGTTTTGTATAAAATTTCTTTTAAAACAGTACACTGCATTGATATTTCTGAAACTGGATCCAAACACCACAAGTGAATACACACACATTTTTTTGCTAGGATTTACATTCAATTTTACGTGAATTTAATTAAACACGGCAACAAAGTAACCGCGTACGCGTTGATGGTGTAAATATAACCTAATATAAGCAATAAGTGAGAAAAAACAGAATGAGAGGAGAGTTTTCATCGTTTTGTTCATCTTTTGTTTGCTTTTATTAAAATATTATTTCTTGAAAGAATACATATGTATGAATTTCTTTGTTATGAAGTACAGGATAGTGAGTTGAAAATGTACAAAAAATAAAAAAGTTGCTACTAGTTCTTGGTAATTTTTGTTGTATTTTGTTCCAATCATTTTTTGTTTTGCAATTTCGTCTTTATTTCTTGGTTAACTTTGATTCCTTTATTCTGTGGGTCGGAGGGGGTACTAGTGACTATTGTATGTACTCCATTTGCATTCTTGATTTAATTGACAATGAAAGCACATTTACCCTTTACTCGAACTGTTGGTTCTAAACTGACAGCATGCGAGCGAGTGTTTATGGCGTACGAAGGCAAGTCTTCAACTTTGTACTTTCTGTGTAAAAATCTGTGGCACTTGAATGTTACAAATATCCAAGAATTAAATTGGTTTGAAAATATACATTTATACAATACTAAAACAAACCTCATCTAAAATACGGATAGGAGACGACGAGCAGTCAAACTTATAAAGATAATAATCTTATAAATTACTACCGATGTATTCATATTTGTGTGTGCTTTTGTTGTTACTAATACATATAAATTGTATGCCAAAAGGAGTCAGTGCCATGCTAAAATAATTGGCTACTACTAACCATTGGGTTCACCCACGAAATGTGAATGAAAAAAAATCTTTTTGTACAAGGCTTTCATCGTTCTTGGGAAGAAACTGTATAGGATAAGTGGCGTAATGCATAAGACGAATTTACAAAAAAAAAAACGTTTCGGTGTTTCCTGGTCAGCGGGTGGTGCAAGTGTGAACAGAGAATTCGCTGGTTGAAATAGCAAAACTTCAACTGGACCTGTTCTTTAATAAGGGTTCATGCCGTAATGGCAATTCGAAGAACAAAGAACTGTTGTGCAAGTTCCAGTCAACACATGACAATTTTCTTACGATTGACAACAGTTGTGGGAGTCAAAAGGAAGTGAAATAGTTTGGTGCGGAAAATTAATTTCCATCTTGCTGTTTTAAGTGTTAATATAAATTACAATAAGAAAATGAAAATGTATATGTAAAAAAAAATTATTGTAAAAATGTAAAAAAAAAATCGGTGGATAACCCGCTTCAGTCCACCAGAATGCGAGGACTGTTTGTACAGAGTTTACTGTCGTTAAAAAAATATTTGTACAAGAAAGATTTTATTCATAATTCAAAATATGAAGTCTTGTATGTTGTAACATCATTTATAAAAAAAAGTCAATAATTACAAAAATGAATGGCTGTATGGTCGACAGAAGTATATTAATAGCATACTTACAATATATACACCCTTGATGTCCCTGTTCAAAATCTCAGCGTAAAAAAATTTGTTTTGGAAAAAATACAATATATGTACATAGTATATAGATCCACCTTTACTGCCGCCGTAGCCCTTGTGCGATTCAATATTTATAGTGAGTCCTTATTACTTCCGCATTTTGTCAGTTAAATAGTAGTCTGTCTGTAGGGACAGTCGTATTAAGGGAGACTGTGCAAGTCATGTCATCATACCATCCCCTCTTTTGGGACTGACTGATCAACTGATCCTTGTAAAAATGAAAAAATTACTTAATTAAGTGAAATGAAAGGGTTGAAGGGACTCACTGACTTTTATTGATGATGACATCACTTGGACACTCTCTCTCCCTTCCCCATACGTGATTATATGCAATATATGAGTTTCTCGTCCTGCGATTAAAATATTTTGAATTAATTATGATTAAAAATACATTCTTAAACACACCCTTTGGGGTCAGTTGAAACCGTTAATGGAAGGTAACAAGTTTTTAAGTTTTCCAAGCAAAGTAGAGATTAATATTAGATACTTTCTCTGTCCTTTACTATTAGTTTAGACCAAGTATTGATTGAAAATACTTAATATAGCATTTATCTACCTCTTGTGGCTGTCCGAAACGTAAGAGCTATCGACGATTTGTAAATGTGTCAATTTTATTTCCCAATTCAGTAAAAACTACAAATTGTAACTACCTCAGCTCTCTGGATTTTGATTTTTAAGCACCTTCATGTCTTTTGATCTCGATACATCCATAGATATTTGTTAATCATTGTACGTTGAAGCAATTTCAAATGTGTCCCAGTTAGTCGTACAGCCTGTATACATATTGTATACAATAAGTGTAATCGTCCGGATCTTACTGCTTTTCTCTTTTTCTGCTTTTTCAAAGCAATAACTTGCTTCTCACAACCAAAGATCCTCCATAAATCATGTAGAATGAACCTTTTCAAAATAGTATGAACATGCCATACCTATCTGTAAAAATAGAACCAATTATTTGTTTAAAAAAGGGTTAAAAAGTAGGAGAAACCTGTTCCAGTCCCTGATTTCTTTTTCTTTTCATGCCCTTCTTAATATTTACTCTGCGCCATTGCAGTGTCAATGCTATTTGTTCAGCGGGACACCTCCCTCAGAGCTTCACCAGGAGGATTTGGTTGCGTTATAGGAAGGTGGCAATTAAAAAAAATGGAGGATTCGTTTTTGGTAAACGTTTTATTTTATACTTGCTCCCTTTTTTTCCCTGCTCTACAAATTCAACCAGCCTTCAAATGGCTCATACTCACGTTAAATGCTTCCGAGGATATGTGTGTGTGTTTGCTCCTATAATAGAACATGAGTCTCTTCTGTGCATATTTGGTCTTGGTAATAATCATCAGTCAGACATAATATCATCAGCTGTGTTTTCTATAGGAGCTGGCAGTAGCTTTGAAATGTAGCAGAGGTACATGGTAAAGAAGTAGAAAGGCTTAATTCCACCTGAGCTCCGACTGGCAACATCCCCCTCTTCCTTTTCTAACGTTCACCCTTTCCGTCAGTCCTCGTTCCGAAGGGGGAAGCCTCTCTCATTTCATTGTTGAACACAGTTCTCTGCTTTGTAGCAGCAGAGCACATTGTTGTGCGTGGACTCATGCGTCTGCATTAGACCGTTGGTTTTGGGCAAATGTTAACTTCTTTTCTTGTGTATATGTATACACAGCCATATGAGGAGGTGAGTCAAAGCGGTTGAAGTTCACTGGCGACACTGGAGACGCGTACCATCGCTGCTGCAGTCTAATAGCTTTCACTGCATTTCATTTTTTATATTTGATTCAGCAACAATTTAAACATCCGAAATGCTGCACTGTGCGCAAGCGAATTGATTGTAGCGATTAAATGGGCTTAAGTCCTTGATCCTGGATATATTAAATTTAAATTTCCTAGGAAAACCAGCAGTTCAATTACAAAAGGCGTCGTCGTACATTTCCCCTAGGGGGGAAAGAGAGGGGTAAAATGTTCATTCATTTTTCGTATCCATGCATGGCCAAGTATTAGTTGGATGTGCTTATCCTGGTTTGACTCCGTAAAACCGAAATTAGATTTGTCTATGTACTGTAAAGCGTTTTAAAGACAACTTCTGGGAAGGTCCAGTTACCTCTGACATGACCGCCAACGTTTTGGCAATTTTTTTTACGAAAATCATTTAATAAAAAATTGGACGTATACCGTTTTGTCTTGCTGGGTTTGTGCGTATGTGTATCCGTAGTTTTCAACGTGTGTGCGACCCCAAGTCACGCGAAGGGTTTTTTAAAATGTATCCAACTACTACTACTTATTTTATACTCTTCGAAAAATCTTTTTCTCTCGGTACAGAAACGGCTTGCACCGGGATGTGAAGAGTGATAGGGATGAAAGAAGGCGACTATCCAAATAATATTCTTCAGTTCCTGGCGTCCATAGCCAGCTGTTTTAGTATGTTTTACGTGCTCTGGTGAATGCAGGGACAATGCTCACATCTGATTTTCTATAATTAATCTTATTTCAATTTCGACAGAATTTTAAAATCAGAATCATAAATGATAAGCCTTTTTTCAATCACAATATGTAGGCCAGGGTACGTAACAATTTCTGTTAAAAACAACAATGTACAATTTTAATACTTATTTGAATACAACAAAAATACTGTGCTTCAAACTTTAGACTGTAGTGTTACTGTGCTACTAACTTTTGAGCTAAATCGTTAATAAATGTCTTCATGAGCACTTGTTTTTCACTTCTTTCTGAATGTGTTCAGAGATCCCATGGAAATTTTGCATTTAATAAATACGTTTAATAAACTCCCTGTTTAGATGCAGACCTATAGTTTAGAAGTAGACCTATAGTTTAGAATGTCCCTATAGTTTCTTGTCTATTAATGACTATAACAAACCGGAGCCATTCCACAATTGAAGCTACACAGCTGGAAGAATGTTATGTCAAAGGCAAGTTAATGCCGGAGGATTGGAGCTGATTTAGTTAAAAATCGGTCACGCCACACAAAAAAAGACTTAACCCTTCGTTGCTACGCCACTAATCATAATTGTTTGGAAAAGGAGTGCTTGTGACCCGTCTGGGAAGCGGGCCTTATTGCCAGTTATTTTGTTGTACTCTAGAGTGTGGAGAGGGAGGGATGGCTTTCCTACACACACAGAAAACACTCACCTGAGATGGGGAGAGAGAGGTAAATGCAGGTAATTCTGTCTCTCTCTCTCTTTCACGGATGCGAACGGTGAGAGGGGGAAGCGTATGGGCAACGCCTTCACGAAAATCCCTTAACAACCAAAGTTTACGTCTTATGGCTAACACAATCAGTTATCAACTTTTCTACGGTCACTTCATGTGTATTCCTTTGGCTCGTATATATCCTCCTGCATACGGCTCCCCTCCTATGTATACACGCACAAATGTGTATTTGTGTGTGCGTGAATACTAAGAGAAAGGAAAGGGTTGAGGGAGGGTGAAAGAGAGAGAGAGAGAGAGAGAAAGAGAGAGAGAGAGAGAGAGAGAGAGAGAGAGAGAGAGAAGAAGGAAAGATGAGAAGGAAATGAGGGAGAGATAAGGGAAGGGGAACGTGTCTCTCTTTGCTATCTCTGCAAAAACAAAGTGGCCAAAGGTAAGCAACCGTCAGTCAGTGCAGAATGTGAGGAGAAGAATCACCACGAAAGAGCTAGTACAGTGAATTCATACGACAAGAGTCTCTGTCACATTCCACACACACACAAACACACATTCAGCATCTCCTCATGAGACTCATCAACAAGTGATTTCTACATATATATATATATATACACCAAAAAATATTTTTTTTAGGTTTTTACTACCTTATATTTATATAGATGGATTATGGCATCCGTTTTCAATCAAATTGAGGAAAACTTTCGAGACTGACGACAAATAAGGGTATCGACGAACATTTGTTCTCTGCTAGATGTATTAAAATGTGAAATTTTAAAATAATATAAATCTATATATAAAATGAATAAATAAGAAGAAATAAAATTGTGTGCGACACTAATGAGAATTGGTGATGTGGTAGTGAGTATGAACCATGGGGACACGAAAATTTGGTGTGTGGTTGACAGAAGAAAATATAATTTGGGGTCGTTGGTGTCAGCATCTCATCCTTCTCCTCGGAGGATGGATTGTGCTTCAAAGTGGATTTTTCCCGGGGGTGAAGGGTGAATTGGGAGGCTCCATCACCGTCCCTTTAATCCTGGATCGGGTGAGCTCTCCCTATTATGTGAAAGATGATGTGATAGTGGAGGCGACGGGAGAGCTGATTATCCGACCCGGAGTCAAGCTCCTTTTTTCACCCACCGTGGGCATCACCGTCTTTGGACGCCTTGTGGCTGAGGTAAGATCATGGACCCGAAGCTCAACATTTCTTGTCCTTTAATTAGCATCATCTTCTTCTTGAGGGTTCATGAGCAAACAAATATATAAGGTCATGGGGTAGGAGAGAATGATATTTACCCTTTTTCTATGTGGTAAGCAAAAATAATAATTGCGTGCACGTTGCTTTTTTTCCCGAGGGAGTGAGTTATAATCTGGTCGTTGCTTTTCATGCTGTCATGATTTTGTACAGATGAGACACGTTTTGTAGCGTATAAAAGCCATCCGACTTTCCAAAAAAAAGACAAGTCTATGTCCATTTCTATGTATACAAACGTCCCCTGGCATTCGTGGCGGGGGTGGGCACATCCAGAAAAGAGTTAAAAAAAATGTATAAACGTATTTTAAAGGATATTAACTATTATTTGCTCAACGACCTGTTATAGAAGCGAGACTCGTTCGCATTTTAGTCAGAGGGAATTTTTATGTCGTACACCCTTTTCATTTTTTTTCCTTCCCTCTCCGGAGTTCCTCAGCCGAAACGATTTCCTTGGTTATTTCTGCAAGCTTACCCTTTACGATTAAAACCATTTTCACTGCTAAAAAAACTACTTTCTACCTTTGCTTAAATCCTGATAATTTAGATCACTCTATGCATGAGATAATGTCTGTACATTTACGTGCCGAGAAAGGATTAAGAAAGACCGGGAGGTTTTTTTCCGGGTTCAAAACCGGGGACGTGGGCAGGTGAATTTGGACGGATTTCATTTAGAGGATATCAAAGGACGCATTTGCAATGTGCGCCACTGTAAGGCAAGGAGCATGTGCCTGAACTCAGATGACCGCTCAGGTGAAATGTAAACAGAGATTTCTTAATTAAGAGAGAGGGTTAGAGAATGTAGATTCCAAAAAAAGGATTAGAGAATGCATGAGGTTACCAAGTAAAAAGAGGATAGTATCACCGTCGACAATAAGATAACCTGGTAATTGCTATACAAAGAAAACTCCGGCAAATGGTGGGTGATCATGAAAGGTTTGGTTAAAAACAGAACTATTAAATGAGTGCATCCACATGGATGGCATGGAAAGTTTAAATACCTGCCTTTGGGAACCGACACCAACGTCTCGTGACTCCAATTCATAGTGGATAGCTGTACTTTACAATCTTTCCCATTATGATTTCCAACGTTAAACGCTCTTGGAGGACTTTAATATGTGAACTTGGAAATTGATGCAAACAATGCACGAGTAACGACGGATATTCACGCTCATCGCAATAAACGCTCGTAAACGAGAGTTTGGAGCTTTTTTCGAAGATCTGATAAGGAGAGAGAGAATGTGCAAGAAAGTCGTTATAGTAATAATAATAATACCGAATTCATGTTGCAAATGTGAAATCCGAGGAAATCGACCAGGAGTGTCTTGGAAGAGGGAGAGCATCACGAATAAAAATTTAGTCACAGTACTTTACATACATCAGCCATCATGTACAATCGAAACTGTTTGTAGAGAGGCAGGCATGAGGTATTCCCAAACGAGGCTTCAAACAGAATGGGTGTAGTTAGATTTGTAGCCAATAATTTAAAAAGTTGTTTTTTAACGGTCATTTCCACCAAGTGAAGATTTCAGCGTCTTTTGTAGATCGTCACCGTGGATCTCAAACAGGGGGCTTTTATTTCTATAACGACATTTGTGCACACTCGTGTACTTTTTCAGTATGCCTCATTTTGCTACCAGTTTGTACAGAGGTACAAAGAGATAATCTCGTACTATCTTACGATTAGTCATTCTTGGACCTTCCTCAGGTTTCCTACTTATTCATCCATTGCAGAAGAACAGTTTGAGTACGTCGAATTAAATACTTTCCTGAAGTGATGACACTTGAATTGAGAGGTACCGATTTTCAGGGGTTTCCCCGTTGTAGTTTCTTCTTTTCATGCCGGAAATAGCATACAGTATTTAAATAGGGAGAAAAATTTGGAGGGGCGCTCCTTATTTGCTTGACAGTCGCTACATTTCATAAACGGAATTTTTTTTACCCAAAATAGGTTTTTTTTTTCTGCTGTAAATCTTGTCATCGATTTCCGTTAGAACCCTCAAGCTTTTGCATGAAAACTTGAGAGTATACTGGGCTTATCCTGAAAAATTGTTGGAGCGAAAAAAAGGCGTAGAGAAACTTTATTTGCACTTTTTCTGTGATAAGCAAAAGCCATGAATTAAAAAGCTCCAGGACTTGCTGGTAAAAAAAAACTATTTACACTGGGTTGTGACGATAATAGTAAACCTGGAGCTGTAGACACTCTCTTATCAGCCAACGCTTTACCTTGCAAGTTATGAAAGATAATCGTGTAGAATAATTACATCAGACCCATTATCTCCTTTTTTTGCTGGTCCAGTCTCGGATCGACTATTTTTTTTATGGTGAACCGTGTGGGGAGGTGTATCTAACAACCTGATTAAAATTCATGGTATCTGCTTTTATGCATTGTCCAAGCTTTACAATCCTTCTTTGAAGGTTTTTGCAAAAAAAAAAAAAAAAAAACTAGCGTGTAAAGACGCAGTCACACCTGCCGAGGTTCATTGATTTGATTTCAAGTCTTCGCTACCAGTACGATCATGTTTCCATGAGCGTATCATTGGTGCTCGAAATAAACATGAGCTTGCAAATTTTCCGAAACTTTTAATGTGTACACAGAAATCAACTGCGGACGTCGGTTGTAAGTAGAGGAAAAACGAAAAGCAATAGCAAATTTGTTGTGTTTGTAAAAACAATGATGAATGAAGTAAATAAAAATAGGAGACTATTTTACTAATTAATTTCTAATTTCCCGCTTGCTTTTTTAAATTAGTTGTTCTGAAAACTTGTCTGTGACTCATTTCTTCTGTTCGTGTTTATTGTAGAATACCTGATCCTTTCCTATCTAGCTCGTAGAATTAATAAACTTTTCTTCAAACAGCTCGTGTTACCATTGTATTTGCTTGGTCACTGATTTCAGTCTCTCTGTGTGTGCTTTTCCTTCCATTTAGAAATCTCTCTCCTTTTCTCCCCTCTCTCCCTTTCTTTCTCTCTCTCTCTCTCTCTCTTTCTCCCTATTTCT